>KN834854.1:115945-161419 GCA_000827265.1 Collybiopsis luxurians FD-317 M1
GTGCCACAATTAAGCAGCAATTTTACACTTGTTTTCTTTTTTTCCCTTCCACTCAGGTTTGTAGGTACTTGGGTGAAGGCTCACTGTCACCTATGGACTTGTATTAAATGTAGAATCATGTGTTCATTTGCAGTTTCAATTATTTGTACTTCTAATGTGTTTTCAGCAACCTTGTATGTAAATAGCCCTGAAATAGTGCTTTAATTTGAATATATCAAATTATGTGCTTGGATAGACCTTAGACTTCATAGGGTACAAAATGCTCTATGCCTTAGGCCTTGTGCATTTGAATGCAGGTTATTCAACTCAAGCCTGAGGATTAAACGGCGGTCTCGACAACCATGGGCATTTAGCTGATGTAGGGCACTTGTAGAATATCAGTACTATGTCAGTATTCAGACATATTCTCAATTACAAGCCTTTTGAAGTCAAATAATCATATTTAATGTGTCGGAAATAAGTTTTAATGAGAGTTACATTTTGCCGAGCCTCGGCAAGTTAAGCTGTCAAGCATGGGAAAAAAAAGTTACTTGGATGTAACTTTCAAGTTACTTGAAAAGTAACTTTGCGCACACTCCATGCAGGCATCCAAAAGACCCTTGAATAGTTCTCACGCCCATTCAGCTGTCTGACAGTATGAAAGCAGCTGATGGTTGAATGCCATAATATGATCTTGCTCAGCTGGGTCTGATGGGATACATTCACCTCCTTTCATTGGCGCCTTTATCTTGCCTTTGATATTGACAGGCCCTCGAGGAAAGGCAGTGTCAGATATCACATAAAATTCATCTGGTACTTGATTGCGCAGTCACTGGAATATGGGCTTCGCTGTATGAGCATCATGCCAGCTTCCAGGAGCATTCAGAATGGCATCAATGATAGTTCCTTTTCCAAGAGACTTCAAGTCAGTAATTGCATGGGTCAGAGAAAGGCTCAGAAAGGATTGACCTTTCGGAGAAAACATTAATACATTTGTGATTGTGTGGTCTGTTTTCCAGCCATTATATGTGGCATTCTCAATCTCAGGATTGTCCAATACCTGTGCAGGAAGTGAAAGACTATCTATTGAACCAAATGCGCCTTTGAGTAGGGAATGACAGGCAACAATGAGCAAGGACAGCTTTGCAAATTCTGCCTGAGTCTCAGGTAGAGCTATCCTTGCCTCTTTCATTTTACAGAGAGTAGCCAAGAGAATAATGAGAGAGAAGGAGAGATAACATGTGAGGACTGATGGGACAACAGCAAAAATTTATTGGAGCTGTACTTCAAGGATAGCTGAGCTGAAATAATGTAAAACCAAACCAAGAGCTCTGGCTGCATCCAACAATCTCCTTCATCACCATGAGGAATGGGGGTACTATTCCAAACCTCTGTGAAATGTCAAGAATGAAATGAAAAGTTTGAAGAAGTCCACACAGCTTTGCTCAAGGTGCAAGTTGGACATTGCTGAAAATATGGTAGCAGACTGAGGGACATATGGTTAGGATGTCCTTAAATACAAATCCATGATAATGTTAGACAGGATCTTTGGCTACATCTCTTGAATGCTTTAGCCTCTCCATGGCCATCTGCTCAGTCTCTGCGGCTGCCCATAAAAATCCCTCATCTGCCTAATTCACCTGATTATATTTGTAGTCATTTTAGTATCCTCCAATTGGTCAACACACTTGCTGGACTCAACTGTAAGAGCATCCTTAAGGCCAACAACCTGTCTGTTAAGGTCCTGAGCCAAAATAATCAGGCTGCAATGAGGAGAGATGCTTACAATCAGGTCCTTTTCACATTCCAGTCTGGTTTTGTCAATGAGTACATTGTGGAAGTCAAGATTAGGAGGGAGCAGCTCAGGCTGGGGATGAGTGCCAATGTAATATTCAGTATAAATAACCTTTGCCCATTCCATGTTTGTTGTGGTCATCCACATTGAACCCTTCATGTGGATAAATTGATTAAACTGTTTTCTGAAGAAGATGAAAGTGTATGAAAAAATTGAACAACTAGGAACCTACAACTGAGGAAAAACACCGATTCTAGAACCACAAATGACAACAAGATAATCACCAGGCCACCAATTGCCCCAGAATACCTCCTCAGGAGCTTGTATACAATGGTACACTGTCCAAAGTGAGCTGGTGTTTTTGTCAGCTTGCTTGTTTCCATTGCTCCCATGAATATTAGATAACTTTGTCAAAAGGATTGAGATGAAGCTTACCAGGCAACAGCCACTAGAGGGGATGGAGATTTTTCATACTCCAGGTCCTCGGTGGTTGAGAATGCCACATGAGATGTATGAAAATGGAGTATCTCAATGTTGGCTGGTTAGAAAAGAGACACCATTGGCACTGGGCATCCCTCAACAGTGTAGGAGATTAAAACACCTACAGACCCAAGTAAGCATATAAGGATAGACAGTGAGAATGAGCTTACTATCACCCAGATGGAGAACAATATGTTGAATGGGCCTCTCTGACATGATTGGAGGAGGATGAAGGAGGAATTTGAAAAGAAATGTGCACAGCTGGATTCCAACCCATATTGTAATCATGCTACCTGGTCTGGTCCAATATAGCTCAAATCAAAGACTTCTTGGCACCCATGTACAGGAAGTAGACGATAGTTGGGTAGATGGTATATCTTGAAAGCTGTATAAAAGGTGTAACTCTAGAAGCTGTATAAAATTATGTCATGTATCTTTAACAGAATGCCATTCACAATGTGGCATCCCCATACCATTCCCATACATTTGGGTATCTGTGGGACAACAGATTGTGGCTTCTTTGAGAAGCAGATTGGGTGTATTAGATAGATCGACACTCTCAATATTGAATCATGCCAGTCATGATTAACCATCAAATTTAGTTATGACTTGCATGGTGATATCACCACAGAATTGAAAGAACTGGCTGAGAGAGAACACAGCTGAAACAAATTTTAATTTCTTTTACAGTCACATACATATATCAGATCAAATTGTCAGCAGTAAATTCAAGTGTATATTTGGGGAATGCTGTGGGTACAGAGGGTGATAGAAATGCCCATGGTAATATCACAATAGACTGTATACAATAGACTGTATGATTCAGACAAGAACAGTTGGTAACATATAATCAAAGGCAAATAGACATCAGGGGCGAAGAGTCCATAGTATCAACATCACAGACATGCAAAATTGAGAGAATCACTGAGGACATGGAAATATCCTATCTGTGGTGAGATCACAATAGAGTGTGAAAGTCAAACAAGAACAGGCAGTCACATATTATTGAATACAGGTTCCGCATCCCTTATGGCCAACTGGTACACATTTGATCAAAATTTCAGTTCAACAATGGAAGACTTTCACAGATAACTGTACATACCCCTCAACCAATGACAGTCTGTAGGTGGATTCCATCTAATTGGTGGCTTAAGATATCATTTACATCCTCAGTCAAACTGGGGAAGGATTGTCATTGAGTCAAAGAGAGCTGATCTAGTTTGAGGAATGCATACTGGCTAGGAGGTGTATCTTCATCCAACCCATCCATGTCATTAGAATTGCAAATCTCATCTATAATCTTGTCTATCTCAGATAGCTCCTTGCACAGAGATTGAACTTCTTTGTGAAGATCATTTACTTCCTGTTTGAGTGTCATGTTGTTATGTTATAGCTTGAGCAGCAAAATGGTGCTGTCTTGCCTGAACATTAAAAGGTCCATGCTTTTAGTCTCATAGGCCTCATGCATTTTCTCATATGCATGACCACTCTCACTGAAAAAAAAACATACACAAATTAGAAATTAAAATTTTTTGAATTTGGACTTACAACTCCTGGAGTCTCTCACAAAGTTGAAGATTATCCCTGCTAACCTCTTTGACTTCAACACATTTTTCCTGCTCTAGGCCAAGTATGCAATTCCTCAACTGCAAGACCAACATTGCATTTTGCCTGTGTCAAAGGTACAGTTATTCCAAGGTATGAGATTCAGCTATGGCAGGAAAGACTCACTCATTTTTGCCCTGTTCCTTTTCCAGTTGATGGTGTAGGAGGGTCACTGCACACCAATAGAGGTCCATTTTGCTGAAGGCACACTGAGTGGCAACTGGTTGAGCATCTGATTCATTTTGGATGATGGGGTGTTCATTGAGAGTGAGAATTCAGAGAGGACTGGGGAGAGTTTAGGGTTTGATTTGCTGGAACAAGTGGCAAAAACAGATGGCTGGTCAGTTTGAATAAGTGTGTACCACCAGGTCCTAAAGTGGAAGTTAGAAAAATTCAGATAAATGGGTGCATGTCAACCATGTGCTTATCATGTTTGCACTCTTTCCATAACTGCATCTTTTTTTGAATTCAACCCTATTCAAATCCATCTTGCCTGTGATTCAATGGGCCACAGTGGACAGTGTAGGAAACACCAAATGCACCATTGTGAACCTCTTCCACTGGGTCAGAATGACTTTCTCAATCTTTGTTTACATGAAGTAGTCATTGAAAATGGTCAAGCTGTTGCCAAACCAATATTGCCTGTTAAGGGCAGTACTACTTGGACCAAAAGCCTTACTTGGATGCCTGAGAATCAATATGACTTCAGACTGGATGCCTCATCAAGAATGTACATGGAGGCTGTCAAGGGCTGGGTGTATAATGGTGTTGAGGGGACTGAAGACAAGCCAACTGTGCAGAAGAGAAAGAAAAGCTTGTGTGCCATGAGTTACCAACTTGGTTAAAATAATTCATCACTAACTGTTCCTCAAACAGGCTTGGCTTCACCAATATTGGAGGGTACACTTTCAGGACTGCTTCTTGGATGAGTTGACAAGACACAATGGATGCAGTGACGCCAAGGCTTGAAGACATGTGCAGAGTGCTGGGTGAGGTCTATACCAGAGCAGGAACAAGGTGTGGCTCATTATCGTTGCAGGGACTGCTTCTTGTAGGACCTCATATGTAAAACGTGCTGCATCTGCCGCCACAAGCTTAATATCTTGCACAGGGTCAAGGTAGGTGGATAATTCATTTTTGCTGGTATATTGTTGAACAAGCTACAGAAATGGAATGGTAATCATTTCATTCGAACATTGCTGAAAGATCTTGGTCTTGGAGTGCAGTTGAATCACCTCTCCTTAAACTGCACAAACCCACAATGCTGTCATAAGGATTTTTGAATTCTTCACACTAACAGCATCCATGAAGTCAATCTCTTCTTTCACAACTGCCCCAAGTGAAAGGAATTGCATCACATCCAACTTTTACAGTGAAGGCTGTATCCCACCAGTGAAGGTACCAATTGAATTAAGACCATGGTGACATTCAAATATCTCAAACATCTCCACCACATAATGCTGGCAATGAAGGCTTCAATGTATGACTTGTGTCAAGTGTTATGTGCTGCTACCAATGCCTCAGGTCTGCCAACTCCTCCTTGGAGGTACTGCGCATTAATGAGGATGATATTACAATGGCGCCATCTGAAAGCTATGAAATGAGCTGGCCATGGAATGGATCCTTCAGGCGCTGCAGGGATGCCGGTGGGTGTTCTGGCAATACTGTGTCCCTCATGCCCTCATCCTGAGATCAATCTTCCAGATGAGTGGGAACTGGACCTCAAGAACACAGACCTCTATGTGGTTTGTTTGAGCCAGGACACAAATTTTCAGCTAACAGAACAACTGGTCTCTTGGCACTCTTGAGACCTGGGTTTAATTAACAGCCAAGGATACTTTGTCTGCAGACAACCATATGAGGAGTATGTCACTGCTGGTGCATCCAAAGAAGATGTGAGTATCATTGGTTGTTTGGTCAGCTTTTCATTGACATGATACACTCCAGATCAGTACTTGCATTGGATTTCAAGCAATCATCAAGGTGACAATACAATTTTTGAAAGGACTTTGTTACACCAGAGTAGTTGTGGTTGAATGCGCTCACTCAGAGATGTGGATGCCGAATGGTGCAGGAAGTCTGCAAAAAGGCAAAAGGTCCATTGATTCTCAAATCTGTCCATATGAAGCCCTAATTGCATTCTAGATACTGAAATATGGACTATGTTTTTGCCTGCATTCTCCTCCATTTTGGGGGGATTCTTACATTTCTGGTCAGGTATGACATTGCCTGTCAATGGTTTATGAATCTTTTTCTGCAAATTATATCTCAGTGGCCAAAGCAATTGCAACCTTCTACTGACCTTCAATTTGTCCCTATTATTGGCAAATGTCATGAACCTGCCCATAAGATGGAGAACCATGAACACTTCTTGGCAAATCTTCTGAGGTGGATGGGAATGACAGACTTTGAATTGATGGAATGGCTCTGGGGTCCCCACAATAGTCTAGGCAATTCAACAAAAACCATGGGCCCTGGAACACAAATAGACACTCTTGAAGTGCACTTTGGATATCATAACCACCAGAAGTACATTTTTCATGGAAAGCTTCTCTGGAATCAATACAAGGATGGAAGCTGTGATTTAAATTGTCAATGAGAAGCTCATATTGCATTTACAAAGAACTTGGAGCCAGAAATGGTTGAGGAATTGAAAGAGCTCTGCAGAAAGTGGGAGGAAGCACCTTTTTCTAAGGATGGCCTTAAGAATCCTTTTCAGGTCACTGAGGAACATAAGTGCTGCAAATATTTGACATTGAATATTCATGTTGACATGCAGTGTCAGTTCTTTCTGAAGCAGAGGTAGAGAAGGAATTGGCAGTAGAGGATGCTGAGCATAAGCAAAAGAAGGAGTGGCGCAATTTGAATAAGACTCGAGGAGCAAAGTTTGTAAAGATGGCTCTGGATATTGAGGAGACCCAGTAAGTGCAGTCTCATTGTGAATGGACAATAGGTGATATATCTTATACATAGAGCCAAGCTTTGTGATGATATTACCTGCTTAAAAAAATCATCCCAGACTACATGACAAGTGTCTGGAATTTTGGATCAATGAAACATACTTGACAAGAATTTTGAAGCCTATGAGAATCTTTGACCAATATATATGCTGGGCCTACTGCAGACACTGATGGAGAAGAACAAAGTCAGTTTGCCAGGGGACAGCATGGATGTAGAGGATGCTAAATTGTGGTTACTGTTGTTGTTGAGCCTAGAAGAACAGCTTCACAAAGTGCGATGTTTTGATGTGATTGCTCATCTTCAACACACCCTGTACATCAAAGCCAGGATGATCAAGTTTAGGCACACAAATATCCAGGGCCAATGAGAGTTGGGGAGATCAAGGGAGATCATCAATGGCATTCACAGCAGAGCTAAGGAGTGGTCCAATTGCTACTGCTATAATTGAGCTGCTTTGTATGTGCTGCAGAGACCTGGAGTATGGGAGGAGGTTCTGCATCCTCTGAGTAATGAGGGTGTCAGATGTTACTCTGACATTGAGTGAGTAAAGAACAGACCTGGTAGGTGTGGGACAAATGAGGAGGAAGAAGGCAAGGAGAGGCAGGGCATGGAGCCTATGGATGGAATTGAGGAGCCAGAGACAGAGCTCAATCTGGTAGAAAAAGAACAGGATAGATGGGAAGGGATGGCCAATCAAGGAACATTATATCATGGAAATGGATAATATTCAAGGTGCAAATGTGTTAGGACCTTTGCTACCTTTTATTGTTAGAAGCTTGTAGTAGGTTCAGTGAATAGGAAAGTATTTTATTATGCCACAGCTGAGACAGAATATGCAATGGGGAGTTGCTACATACGACAGGTGAATGAGTCCTGTTGTTAGGACCTTTTACTACCTTTGTTGTTAGAGGCTTGTAGTAGGTTCAAAGAATAGAAAGTGATTTATTATACCACAGCCAAGACAGAATATGCAATGGGGAGTCACTACGTACAACAAGTGAATGAGTCCTGTACAGTTTGGGTATTGGATGTGGAGGAATGATCCTTGAGTGTCGAATAACAAATCTAGTAGCTCGGTGCAACTAGAAATTGTATATTGAAAGAACTCATTAAGACAGTATTAATGCAGGTTGACTCAGAAGGTTTGTGACTCAGTGTCCGTTTACCCTACAAGATGGAATATTTGAAAGGCTACAGCAGTTGAATAGTCTTGTTGATCAGTTCAACAAGTGAGAGGTAGATACGCCAGTGACTCAGTGTCAATGGGGTTTGCTTGACTCAGTGTTAAGCAGAATAATATTAGAAACTAGTGAACAAGAGAATAGAAACAATACAGGTCAAGACAGTTCAGGTAATAACAGCATTATCATGAGAGATGTAGGTACAAGGCTTTTATACTCTGCAGGAAGACATGTGAATAAGAATTGGAATGGGCAACTGGTTAGTTTGCCTCAAAAAATGCATGTCGGAATTGGGGAGCCTGGAATGAATGGCAGGACTATTATTGAGTTGTGTGGTGAGTGTACTGGTTGGAAAGAGTGGAAAAAATAGTGTAAGGCATAACATTACCCCCCCTAAGGTCCTTGAGCCCTCAAAAGGATGCATTGTGCAAAGCTTTTGATGCATAGCTTTTGATGCAATATGGTGTCATGACTGCTGCGCCATCAGATTGAGTTTCAATGTGCTGGCTGCCGAATTTCAATTGAAAACTCTAAGTCCGAAGGCCTTATAAAGCTGGCACTCTGGGTTTTTGAGTCATTTTCCTCTCTTCCTTTGACCACTATGTCTGCTTCACAATTGTTCCCCAACCAACCAGCTGCCTCTTCCAGTAATTTGGGAGGTTCAAGGCCTCGAATTATCTTCAAATTTCCCCAAGCTGTCCAACCAGTGTCAGCCATTCCTCTTTCCAATGCTCTTCCTTCTGTTCCTTCTGTGGCCAAGAAGATGTAACATGTGGCATTCAAATGTAGTTCACTCCTTGAGTATCCCTCTGTCCTGGTTTCTGCCAGTACCCCTTCTTCCCTTCCTTCCAATGTCCAATCCATCTATGACAATGCATATCTTGCCAATTTGAGTCCGGAGATTTTGGAACAGGTGCCTGATGATGAGTGGCATAAGATATTCACACTCTACCCCTCTTGCGAGTATTGTGCTTTGCATAATCTCCAATCCTCGTGCTCCCTCTGTTCAAATTCCCTCTCCTGTGCCACTTGCAAGATGAACTACCTGACAAGCAAGAAATTTTGTTTGTTCAAAAGCATCTTCTGACTCCTACAGTTCCATGTCCTTGTGAAGCTTCCCCTCATTGTTGCCTATCACTTTGTGTTGAATTGTGGGAACTTTGTCATTCGGGATGAGGAATGGACTGCCCTAACAACTGGGCTATGCAATTACCCTTATTATTGCAAACAACTGGGCTATGCGATTACCCTTATTATTGCAAACATCTGGAGGAGCTGGGATTGGCATCAGGGAAACTGAGGGCTCAGGAGGGCAAAAGGAAAGCAGGTAAGTCTGGTGAGTCTGTGATAGGATAAGTACTCATCATCATTCTAGTCATCTCCTCGAATGCCTTTTGAAAGAGTCAGCTCCTTTGGCAGGAGAGGGTGCATTTAGGGGAGCTGAGTTGCAAGCAAGTCATTCCAGCTCCATCTTATAAAGGAAAGGAGGTTGTTCATGACCCTGTAGATGTCAATGTCAAGATGGAGGCTCCCGATGCCATGGATTCCATGGATTTGGACTATCCAGAGGATGTCCCTCCTGCATCTGCTCCTATTCCTGCAGTGCCTGCTCCCGCTCTGACAAAGCCTGCAGTCATTTGGAAAGTAAACAATAGGCAGTCTTGTCATGAGGTTTCTGGTTTGAAGACTTGGTTTTTTGAACCTCTTGTCAAACTGGTTCCTTCTGATGGTTCTATCCCATCTCAAGATGAAAGTAAGTTTTTCTTTTTGAACATTGTTTTTTACTTGTATAGTCATCCTAACTAACTCTGTTTTTAGTCATTCAAACTGCAATTGAATGCATCATTATACAGGTTGCTAAACTGTTGTCTGGTTCCAGTAGAACAATGATAGAGCAAGATCTCTGGGCTTTGGCGGATGGGTTGGTTCAAGGTGTTTTTAATGATCTCAAGAAACAATTGGTGAGTAACTTCTTCATTTCCGGCTTTTCATTGTATCACTAATTGTTTCTGCATTCTCTTCATAGAACCATCCCTCTTCTGAACCTCCCGCCCCATTCTTGAATTGCAGGTTGACCCAGTTCATCGAATCCCTCTCAATGATCAATTTATCCTCTGTGGGTATCATCGATGCTCAGCAAGATGAGCTCCTCTGAGCCTATTGGGAGTATCAATCTTTGTTGTGGAAGTCAGATTCTTTGGAGACTGAGAATCTCCATGTGAAGGAGCAAGTGTCTTCACAAGACAGCCAGTTGAAGGAAAAGGATGAGGAACTGACCCGTCTGAAATCCTTTGTGAGGCATTTCAAGGGTGACATTCAGTCAACAGTAAGCTTCTTTCTTCTCTTTCGACTGGTTTAGTGTCTTGATAGGATATCTCACAGGAGGTTCAACAATTAAGGGGAGCAATGGAAGCTCAGGATAGTGAGATAGAGGAATTGAAGAAGAAGTTGGCTGCAAGTGAGGAGGCCCATTGAGTTGCAGCAGAAGAGTTGAAGTTGTGAGATGAAGAACTCACCCAACTTTGACAGCTTTTTGAGTCAGTCTGAGGGCAGTTTGCTGCTGCCTCACCTACAAAGCCTTCTTCTAGCAGTTCCTAGGACTTTCAGCTCATGAATTTCTTGTATATAGATAGATCCTTATCCTGAATTTATTGTACTGGGCCCCTCCTTTGTGTGAATAAGAAATTGCCCCAGGTTCAAAATAAGAGATCTCCTGAGAATTGAAGTATTCAACATTTTCCATGAGGCGTATGCATGTGGCTGCACATTTTGTTCCTTATTAGGTTCATATTGGGCATCCTTGTCTTGATAAAAGGACACTTTTTAAGACTATTTCTCTATCCTCATTTCTCTATCCTCCCTTGTCATGGCTTCCCCTTCTCCCTTTGACTCTGCTTTGTTCCTGGATCATCTTGCTGATGCTGCTGAGAGTATTTCTCAAGTCATATCTGATCAGGACATCCTTGTGAACCAAGCTCATTGTGAGTTTGGGTGACTGCAGAGGGTTGTCGAGGGTCAATCCAATGAGATCCACAAGTTGCAAGAACTCTTGAGTTGAACCATGCAGGAATTTGATGATAAGATTCTCAAGTCATCTATATGTCTTTTTGACTTGTTGTAGGGTTTCCATGGCTCACTGATCCTTCCTAGCAAGATGCCCAGGAAGCCAGATATCTTCATGAAACTTCTGAAGTGACCATTAAGGAGCAAGATTGGGTTATTAAGGAGTTGCAAGACACTCTCATTGAGTCCCACAACCTCCAACTGGCTGCTGAAGCTTTGGCCCAGGGGCGTGGAGTTGAATTATCTTGATTTCACAGTGTTTATGAGGAGCTTCATTGTCCTTGAATATTGGAGATCTGCCCTTGGAACCAGTGACTACCAGCACTGTTGCCCCTATGGATGTATGGGGTGGTTCTTCATCTGAATCCTTTCCTTTCGAGATGAAGAGTGACTCCACTCCTGATTCCCCATCCAATTTCATTCCTTCTCTCAATACCACTTCCCTTCCCAGTACTCTCATTGAGACTCGCAATACATCTCCTGTAGTGATCTTTTTGTCTGGTCACCCTAATGCCTACTTTGTTTGCACCGGGGAGGATCCTTTGACCTATTCATTGGTCGAGAAGAATGAAGATGAATTGGCAGATCCCAGCCTCCATATGGCTCTGACCTTGCAGGATATATGGGAGCAGATGGAGATCGAGCATGTTGAGGATTTATATGCCCAGGAACTGGAGGAAGTATTTGGAATCCCTTTTGACATTTGAGCTGAACATGACAAATTAAGCAAGTCATCCTTTGACTAGTCCTTCCATTCCAGCCTTCTGTACTTGTATATCCCAATCTATGCCCACTGTATGCTTTATTTCCCTGAAATAGAATTGTGAATTTGTTATGATTTGAATAATAATGAAAATGAAACATGTTGAGAAATTGAAGATGAAAACTTGAAGTATTGCTTTTACCCCCCCTTTAAGGTTGAGGTTTTGATTTTGAGAGTCATTTCTCCTGATTAAATGACAGCTTTGACTGCCTGTCTCAACTCCCTTTCCTCCTCATCTTTCAGGGCTAGGCTTTTGAGTTCTTTGAGGAGCTCAAGAGGTAACTTTTGTTTTCTCAGGTGTGCTTTCTCCCACTTGCAAATCAAATCAATACTTCCTACCATACCTTTCCAGGGAATCCAGGACTCCTTGTCATACCCTTTCCATTTGATTAAATACTGGATTCCTTTGTCTGTTTCTCCCATTGGATGGCTATCTTTTATTGACTCGACTTCATATTCCGGTTCCCCTTTAATGAAGATTGGTGGGGGAGGCAATACAATGCACTGGAAAGGATCTGGGTGGTGGGGTTTTAGTCTATTGACATGGAATACATTGTGGATTCATTGTAGGTCCCCTGGTAACTCAAGTCAATACACATGAGATCCTATTTTATCAAGTATTGTATAGGGTCCTGTCCACTTGTGATCCAATTTTTTGGTAGGCTTTCTTGTTCAGATGTTACCCATATCCAACCAGACTTGGTCGCCCTTTTTCCAATCAGGATTTCCGGCATGGTGGCAATTGAACTGATTTGCTGCTGCCTCATTTGCCTCATATATTCATTGTTTTAAATATTTGTGTATTTCTTTTAACTTGGTAGCATACTGGTTTGCTTCCGAGTCATTCACCTTTGATAGGTAATTGAAAGTTTCAGATGATATCCTTTATTTGCAAAGAAGGGTGTTAATCCTGTAGTTGAATGGGGGGTGTTGTTGTATACAAATTCTGCAATAAGTAATAAGGCATCCCAGTTGTCTTGGTCATAAGGCATATAGATTCTTAGGTATCCTTTGAGGCTTTGATTAGTTCTCTCTGTCTGCCCATCCATTTGAGGGTGATATGCCATTGAGAGATGAGACTCGATACCAAGTATCTTACACAATTCCTTCCAAAACTGGGAGATGAACAAGCTTCCCTGATCTGAGACAATATCCACTGGTAGCCCATGTTTCGAGAATACATTTTCAAGGAATAGTCTTGCAAAATCCTTTGCAGTGTCTGTTGTGTGGCAGGGAATATAGATGGCTTGTTTCATGAGCTGATCTACTACTACTAGAATTGCATCAAATTGTTCCTTTCCTGCTTTTGGGAGTTGTACTATATGGTCCATCAAAATTGAGCTCCAGGGTCTTTGCCCAATGGGTAGAGGTTTCAGATTCCCATATCAGAGAGTTCTTCTAGCCTTGGATCTTATACAAGTATGGCAGCTTTGTACATAGTGATGTACATCCTTGCTGCTTCCTTTCCAAAAGAACAACTGATTGAGTATCTTTTTTGTTTTCTTCTCACCTGGATGTCCTCTGAGTGCGTGATTGTGATAGGCAGATAGTATGTCTCATCAAAGGTCTGTGTCGTTAGGGACATATATACAACCTTGTCATTTAAGTAACCCATTTTTGAATACCACATTTTTAATCTTTCCTTCTTGAATCTGCTTTATTGTGTCTCACATGATTTTGTCTTGTTCCACCTTTTGAATCTGTTCTAATAACAAATCCTCATTCAAAAGCAATGCTGCATTGAGTCATTCCAGAGGAATCAATATTTGCTCTCTTCCTGCTCTAGCAGAGTCCCTATCAATTCCTTTCTTTGGGTATACATCTGCTTGTCTCATCAAGGCATCTGGTTTTGCTCCCAAAGTTCCTGGTCTATAGTTGATTTGGAAGTCAAATCCTGACAGTGCCTCTGACCACCTCGCCTGTCTTGCCGACAGCTGTTTGGTAGTCATAGACCACTGCAGGTTATTGTGATTGGAATAAACTTGGATTTGGAATCTCGAACCATCACAATAGGCTCTCCAAACTTTAAAACATTCCACAATAGCCAGTAATTCCTTGTCATAGATATTGTAATTTATTTCAGCTGGTATCATGGATTGAGTATGAAAAGCAATTGGATGTATTTCTCCAGTTTTTGGATCCAGCTGAGACAATATTCCTGCTATTGCCCAATCTGATGTGTCACATTCCAGAATAATTGGAAGTTCTGGATCAAAATGTCGTAGCACTGGGGCATGTGTAAAGGCATTTTTTAATAAGTCAAAACACTTTTGACATGACTCATCCCAATGCCAAATAGCATCCTTTTGCAGTAGTGATGTTAGGGCTTTCATTATGCCACTATAATTGTCAATAAATCTGCAATAGAAATTTGCAAAACCCAAGAATGATTGCAGTTCTTTTATATTCTGTGGAACCAGCCAAGATGTTATGGCTTTGACTTTGGATTGATCCATCAACAATCCTTCAGGATTTATTATTACTCCCAGATGTTTAATGGTGTCAGTATTGAAACTGCATTTTTCTGGTTTCACATGTAGGTGGTTGTCTTGTATCCTTTGAAATACCTTTCGGACTTGTTCCTCATGGGTTTTTTTGTCATCTGAATAAATGAGAATGTCATCCAAGTAAATAACCATGAATACATCAAGTAAATCATGGAAAATGTCATTCATAAAAAATTGGAAAGCCGAGGGGGTGTTTGTTAATCCAAAGGGCATGACCAACATTTTGTAGGATCCGTATCACATACAAAATGCTGTTTTCCATTTGTGGCCTTCTGCTATTCAGACATTGTGATATCCTGCTCTCAAATTGAGTCTTGTAAAGTATTTTGCCCTTTGTAGTTGGTTGATGAGTGGTCCTATGAGGGGTAAGAGATACCTATTCTTCCTTGTGATTCAATTCAAGGCCCAATAGTTAACACAAAGCCTTAGGCTCCATTCTTCTTTTTTACAAATAGAACTGGAGCTCCAGCAGGCAAGTTGGAGGCTCTAATAAACCCTTTCCCTAGCATATCATCTATATAATCCTTTATGGCTTTTAGTTCCATTTCTGACATGTTATAGAGTTTCCCAAAGGGAGGGGCTGAGTCCCCTTCTGTCTTGATTTTTAAATCATATGGACAGTGTGGAGGTAGGACCTTTGCTTCTCCTGGGGAGAACACATCCAAGAAGTCTCAATACTTCTCGGGAACATGTTTGAGTATCTCTTCTTCATCTTTTCAAGATTCTCCAGTCTCTGCTTCTGTCAGAAGCTTTTCTGTAGCTTCCCTATTTCCTTGAATTGACTTGTGAGTTGCAGATTTGTCCGTATTAGTGGTATCATCATCATTCACTTGATTTGAGACTGTGGTGATATGCAGGAAATAGGCAGGCATCCTGTCTCATATTATAGTGTCCATTGCAGCTGCACTTATGAGACTTACTGCCTTGCCTGGAAGGTTTGGACCCATTCTCCTTTTGACCTTTTCAGGTTTTCCTATCTTCATCCCTCGTTTTGTACATTTTCTCTGTTGCTGGAGTGCAGAGGTTTTTGAGATATTTGATACCCTTGTTGACAGGCCTTGTGGAATAAAATCCTGATGCAATTTTCCAACTTGTTTATATATCTACCTCCATTTCTGCTTGTATGCTGGCAGTTTTGAACTTCTTTTGTCAACCCTTTCTGCCCAAGCTTTCAATGCTTTCTCGGAGTAACCATTTCCATTGTCCCCTATATTGTATTTATTTTTCCATTTTTCAAGATCCTTGTTGTAATCATTAGCCCAATTTGTATAAATCAACCATTCATTGAATTCCAAAACTGACAAGTCTACATCCACATTTTCTTCTTTGTTTAGTTGTTCATTATAGGCTGATTCATGTTTGAGTCAGGGATTGATGGATCCTGCTTCTCGCTAGTATTCAAGTTCCATGTACCAGTGAACGAATCAACTAGTGAAGCTGAAATTTGTTCTCTTCCTTGGAATGTCAAAGTCAAATCCTTCCAATTTATTTCAGGATTGAATTCTTTGAGCCATGGTAAACCTAACATGATAGGAGCTGTTGGGTGTAGTTGGGTTATGAGGAATTTGACTGTTTGAATTGAACCATCAGCAAAGCTGATAGTATCTTTAAAAATTTTTGTTATATCCTCTGCCGAAGTTGGCTGTCCATTGAATAATTGAAGTGGAATTGGAGTATCTAAATCAGAGATATTTTTCTGCAAGGTTTTTATCAATAAAAGAATGAGTTGTGCCCAAATCAATAAGAGTATTATAGCTTAGATTTTCAGAATCGGAGAAGGGGAAACATGTCGAGATGAGAAATGAGTTGTTAGAGTGAGACAAGAGATGAGCTGGGGATGTTTTTTCTATTACTGCCCCATGACAGACTGCTTGAGCAGGGTTTTTTGGATTCCAGGCTGCTCTCAGTGTGTCTCTGGAATCCCCTCCACTTTTCCCAAGTCATTTTCTATCTCGACATTCCAAATCTTGTCATTAGGTGGGTCCCCTTCTAGATTAAAGGTTGCAGCCCTCAACTGGTCACTTCGTTGATTGTTTATACTCGAAGTTCCATTTTTTGGAGGGTCCCAATTCTCCCAATTCTTGTAATCTTTACCAATATGATCTGATCCACCACAATTATAGCAGAGTCCCAGTTTATGACATCGACAGAACTCTTTGACTTGCTCAGGGGTCCTGGCAGCTTGAATTGCCTGTAGGAATTCTTCATCTCCTGGGTTTTTTGAGACTCCGTCATTTCCTCCCTGATTTTCTAAGCCTTCTCCACTATTTCCATTCTGACTCAAGGCACTCACAAAGTCTTCAGATTGTCCATATACTGTACCACTAATATTGTCCAAATTTACATTACTATCCCAAGCTGCAGCTCCTCTTTGTTGATTGGTCCAATTACCTTGATTCCTACCTTGTTGACCCCCCTGCTTGCTGGGGGTTATTATTATTGGATCCTTGTTGCAGGTTAGAGTTTTGAGGATTCGATGGGGCCATAAGATTATACATCCTGAAACCAGAATTTCCTCCACAAGAATGAGCTGCATTGGTTGCACAAATTGAATCATCCAACTCCTGGAATCGCTGTACCTATTGTGGATAGTTCTGAGGGGGATGAGTTTGAGCCGCTACTGTAATGTCGAGACTCCTTGTTACTGCCCCTCAGAGCATTGCTACTAATGCTGTGTCATTGTATCCTGTCTTGAATGCATACTCCTGGAATCAAATAATAAATGTCGCAAATGATTCATTGTCCATCTGCTTGATCCAGGCCAGTTTCACCTGGGCATCTCATGCAGGATCGAATAATCCAAAATGCAATGTGAGTTCCACAACAAAGTCAATCCAAGTACAGAGAGCAGGGATGGGGATCCCAGCCTCTTCCTGTTTCAGCAAAGTATTGTAGTGAGTAGCTGCTGCCCCTGTCAGATACAAGACAGCAAAACCAATTTTATCTGAGTTGTTCTCATAGATAGTAGGTTTGGCCATGAAAGTGTGATGAACTTGCGAGAGGAAAGGTTCCCATTTCCACCTATCAGAACCATCAAAAGGGTCAGGTTTTTTGACATTGAGTTTTGCTTCCTTATTTAATTGATCTTTTTGCTGATCGAATTCTGGAATCTGACTTGCATCTCATCCTGCAGGACCCAGTTCTCCTCTCTTGCCTCTGGGGCCTCGTACAGCTACCCATCCATTTGCCGGGTGCCAATATGCATTGTGATTCAAACCCCAATTGTCAGGATCATCGGGTGGTCCTCCTGGCCCCCCCAGTCCCCCTGGTCCACCACCTCCAGATCCCCCTCTAAAACTGCCATTTCTACTACCTCTTTCTCTTTCTGAATTTCCATCACTAATTCCTCCCATCTGTATGACTCCTCCATATGGAGGTCCTCCTGGAGCTCCTGCTACTCCATACCCTCTGTAGGTAGTGGCACAATTTGAGTAGTCATACATCAGCTCAGCTACATAGGGTCTATACTCTTGGGTCCCCAATCTCCAATATTGTTCAGCTGGGACTCTTGCAGGTTCCTGATGCATTGAGACGATAGGGTGATAATCATTCATTACTCGTCTGGGTGTTCTATGTGGAATTGCAGGTATCAAGTCGAAATTTCCACCAGTCAGATGGACGTATTACCTAGGAGCAGCTGTAAATACAGGTGGAGTGAATCCTGCAGCCTGAGGAGTGGTTTCCACAACTACTGGTGGTGAGACATGCACTGTTTGTTGAACTGCAGGCTGTCAAGGGGGGACTTCTGTGGTTCTTGGTGGTTGGGAAATCTGGTGACTTTATTCCCTAGCGAAAGGATTAACCACTTTCCCTATACCCTTTACATTTAGTAGGGGGGTGAATTCCTTTCTCTCTAGTGGGGGCATTGGGTGATGAGTCTCGAGAGCTGAAGGGCAAAGCTGGTCTTTGGAAAATGAGAGATCCCAGTTATCTCAACTTCTCATGAAGTTAAATCCTTCATTCTTGAATTCATTCCTTTCCCCCGAAGGTGGGGCATATGCCATATTCCATTGTTTTACCTGACCTGGTCCTGATGTCTCCCATTGGTTCTGCTGTTCACTGACTTGGGCCATGTTTCCAGGATCTGAATATCAAGACAAGAAAGGAATTCCCAGTCCAGTGGTATTTGGAGAATTCACCAAACCCCTTGCATTCCAACCAGGTCCTTCCAACCAATTATTCTCATGGAAAGCTTTGGGTGTTTCTCTCCTATGATATGTCAGACTGTCAGTCCTGTATCCCAAATGATTCAGCCATAATGAGCATCCCAAATTGGGCTCTGTCACTGTTTGTTCAGGATATTGACCCACATGGTGAGTTTCATTAGCAAAATGAGTTGTCGATATGGCATACTTGTCTTGGGCAGCCCATCTTTCTAATCGTAGAGCTGCATCAAGAGGAATTTCACCTCCAATACATACTTTTGAGCTTCCAGCTTGCAAATGTTCTGCTCTGGGAGAGAAAATCTCCTGCTTGGTTTGGGTTTCAAGACTCATATGGGATCCCCTGTGGTCATAGCAGCTACTTCAGGTCCATTCGGGCTTATAAAAGACCCTGAATTGCACCTGCAATGCAATTGACAAGAGGGACTCATTGCACTTTCCTGATCACACTGCCTGACCCTTACTTTTCAAATGTCTCCACCTTTTGACGGAAGCTACTACATAAAAAATATAGCATCTGGATATTTTATAACCTCGGATGGCAAAGACTCTTTCTCGACCCCAGTCTCTACCATAAAACCTACCAGCGATCTTAATGACAAGATGGTTAGTAATCTGTTTCTCATGTTCTATTTTTCTCCTTCCTGATAACCTGAGATGAAAATAGTCTTTCAACTTGAGGAAAGGAGATGGTGAATGGTATTTCATCTCTGCCAATTATTCTGGAGCCAATGTTAGAGCCTCTTCCAATGTCCGATATTTGATGAAATCAGAGATCCACACCTGAGAGAAATAGACTCCTGAAATACATTCTCTAGGGCTCTACTGCCATCTGGAGACCCAACGAGGTTGCATTCAAGATCCTGGATGCTGGTGAGGCACTTTACAAGTACAATCCAGCTTCTCCTCACATTATTATGTCACTAACCTTATCCTACATTTATACAATTCCAGCATCCGCTTGGATGGTGCAAACCTCTTTTGGTATGATGATATTGCGTCTATGCAACCCCTTCACATGGTAAGTTTGAGACACTCTTCCATCTCCCAATTCTAATCAGTTTGATACATAGGTCCTCCTTAATAAGGGTAGCACTGCAGATAGTGCCAAGTGGATGTTCCTGGATGTGTGACTGTCACACTGAATAATGCTAATCAAGAAAGGAAGAAAGGAAGAGGAAAAAAAACCAATTTCTAGTATATCATTATGGCAAAATATGTGGAATGCGATAGCTGAGGGGTTTGTATTGTGATGTGTGCCTTGGGAAATTAGTGGTAAACCTCTCACACAAAGGAAAAGCGATCCTACTTTGACAAGATAGCAAGCAGGCGCAAGGCAGGCTTATTCAGCTCCTCATTAGATCTATATGGACACGTGCTTTTAATTTTCCTTTCACCTTGATGCTCATTGTGCCCAATTTTCCCTCATTTGAGCTTATTCAACCCATGTATTGACCTAATAAGAACTGGAAGTGTAAGGGATCAAGAAAATTGACTGAAAAGCCAAGAAGTGTGATATTTGCTGGAGGGACAAAAAAGCATCATCAATATTTACACCTAAAATGATGCAGAGAATTGTCACAACAAACTTGGCACTTCCCAATATGGGATGTGATTATGTAATCTACACTTCTGGCAGCCCCCCACATACATCACCTTAGATAGGTCTTGGGCCCTAGATTGATCCACCTAACTGGTGTCAAATCCCCATGCCTGCCCAGTGGCCATTCCCACCAAAGACTCTTGGCACCACAAAGGAATGCCCAGTTGGTAGTGCATATCCACCATCTTAGGCAGCTCCAGGTTAGTACATATGCACTATCAACTGGGTATCCCTCATCTCTGCCACCCCCCCAATTGGGCTGCCAATGCCCAGGAAATTGGTCATACCCAGTGGTTGTAGGAATGCCCATGCATTTGGGCATCCCCTTTGGGTGCGGAGATGCCAGTTGCATCTGGGCGCCCCCTCTGATGATACCACTTTATTGTTTAGGAGTAGAGGTAATGCCATAGCAGTCTACAGTTCTATGTAGGTGTATTACTTGATGCCCTGCCATTGGTAATGGGCCAATGCTGCTGCGTGGCAGGGACTCATGCCCAGCATACATCTTCTCATATACCGTCAAAGCTGTGGAATTTTAAGTGCAATGATGAGCACAGGTTATATGACATCACAAAATGCAATCCCACCTTAATGTAGCTTAGTTCTATTGGACCGGATCTTCTCATATGCTGTCAAAGCCTTGGAATTTCAATTGCAATATAATCCCATGATGGTTATATTGGGCTTAAACATTAGTTTACGCAAGGCTAATATCAGCAGTGAGTACTTCGCAGTGATACTCCCCCTCCCTCACACCTTGCTGAGGCTGTTTCCACCATAGGATGCATAGGTCCACCTACCTGTGGTTGCCAAGGGAAACAGCCGCTCAGCAGTGTTTGCCCCTACACACCTTCGCTGAGGTTGTTTCCACACCAGCCCCTCACCTGTGGTCAGCAAGTGGTTCAGCCACTCGGCCTTGTGCCTGCTGGCCTCATTGGCTCTGTGCCATGCATTGGAGTGAGGTGTCGACGTCTCCCTACGTCTTCATTACTCCTCTCTCATTGTCCATTGGGTAAACACCATCATTTGTATCCCACATCTGTAGTAGAGTATCAGTCAGACAGTTGTAAAAATTTTCTTTATCCTTTTTTCCTTCCACTCATCGTACTAGGTGTGATTCTGGACTCTATACTAGCTTATTTTCCCTACTTAGTATCCTGTTTTGACATTTTTTCCTTCCACTCATTGTCCTACAGTATGTTATTGGCACTCCAGTTTTGGTCTCCCTCTCCCCAACTCCCACTTCCTCTTGTGTCTACACCTTTCTGACCCTGAATCTTCTTGCATCTGTACATCCGTTGTACCTCCTCTTGTTCAGAATTGAAAATGACCCCACAGGGTCTGTTTGTCATTGGCTAACTCAAGTGATTTGAATGCGCGCGATTGGCCATATCCGCCATTTAGTTTGAGTAATCAATATTATGAGACTAATACAAAATTGCCTGTCTAGGATCAGGCACAGAATTCACCACCTCAAAAACTTGATGCCCTGCCATTGGTAGTGGGCCAACGCTGCTGCATGGCAGTTACTTGTGCCCTGTGTGGTGGCGCCGATGAGTAAGTACAGTGCTTTGCATAATCCTGCGGCCCTTCAGAATCCACGCCGCTGTTGATTTGTGTTTATGTGTTTAGCGCACCTATTGGGTGTTTGTGTAATGAGTGTGCAAACCATGTATGCTGTATGCCATATTTACAGCCCTATGAACACTAGCTAATCAGAATATGTACCACTGGTGAGTAAATCAGCGTATGGGAGGCTGGAGTGACAAGCAAGTAATAGTCTAGCAATGGTGTGCCTTATGACACAGCTAATGGCACATTGATCCGGTGACTGGGGTACTTGGTGTATCCCGCCATTCAGGGTAAAAAGCAATAAAATTTAGTATGCTGTGGTACTGGTTGCAACCTACAAGGATATAAGGGCTGACTCCCAGAATTCTTGGCAGTTACTGAGGGAGGCATTGAGGAAGGCATTGAGGAAATGGTGCCAGCAGCTGTTGCCAGGCATCATTACACAAATACAAATAAATAGCGGCGCATATTCCGAAGGACCGCAGAATTATGCAAAGCACTGTAGAGTCTGGTGACTCAAACACCGCCGCCTCCCTGCTTAGTCTAAACTCAAAACAGATTGTAATTTATTATGATGACAGCTTTAATATATTACCTTGTGTCATCAGTATTATACCATTAATATAAAATTGCCTGTCAAGGATCAGGCACAGAATTCCCCACCCCATAAACTCAGCATTCCATTTCATTCCATGCACTCATAAAGAGATGTGAGCATACTGGTTGTAGGTGGAATAATAGGACACTGAATAGAAATGTGGCAGGGATGGACTCCTGTGTAATGCATGCCTCCTTCATAGGCTTTATGGCAATGGAGTCTCTGGTATGTCTGGTTGCTGTTGTCTAAAATGTCCCAGCTTTCTAGCCATAGTGTCTTCAATAGTTCCATGATAGGAAGTCATGATGTTGTTACCAATATATGCAAGCCATTTTGTAAACAACATAATGGCAGGGTTAAATACAAGAGCTTGCTGCTTATTGGGGTCACAAGCATGGATGGATGGCGTAGTGTGTGATGACATAAAAGGAACAATAGGTAGAGTAGGTTGAAACCCAGAAAATTTAGAAGAAAATGCCACTTTTAAGTCTGAGGTGTGACTATGATCCACTCTCACTTGCTGGATAACATGAGCCAGCCCTAACTAAGAATGGCTCTATGCCTCTCATAGTGAAGACCCTTGTCAGGTATAGGTGTGTTTGATGAACACCTGCATTCAGTTAGGCAGGTACATTGAGTGTGGTTTCATAAAGACACAAGGCACTAACTAAGACCTCAAAGTATGCAGGAGGTATAAATTGGTACTGGTAAGCTGTAGACAGACAGGTGCTGGTGTTCAGCAATGGTAACTTACTTGGCACCTGCTATCGGAAGTGGGCCAACTCTAAGGTGTGGCAGGTGCTCATGCCTTTCTCAGTAAAGTTCAAACCATTTGTTCAGAAGGTCAATTATCAGGCAAAAATTTAATATTGAGAATAATGAGAGACAACTCTTATAATGAGTAGTAAAGGAGACATGGAAGAAGCATAATAATCATACAAACAATTGACATACTTAGGAATATTCAAATTGTTTAGTTAGTAACATTCATATTAGTTGAAAGATGAAACTCCTTGAGTGAGCAGTTAAGTTTACTAAACTGTATTTCTCCTGTAGCAGCCATCCTCTTCTTTGTAGAGTGTGGATTTACAGAATCATGAGATGGAGCTGAGAGCTGTCAGATATGGGCATTCTGTAACATGGAATTAGTGACTACAGAAGAAATATAATTTGTCACTCACTTTACAGTGTCTGGAATCAAAAAGAAGTAAAGCTTTCAACTCCAATCTCAGATCAAATGACCATTTATTTGCAAAATTGGGAGTAACAGCAACATTGAAAATAACTTCAACAATGTCACCAGAGCCAAAGTCCCCAGCAAAAGCTGGCATTGTTCTGATACAACATTCAGTACTGTTAAAATAATAGATCACAGAAAGTTTACCTTCCATGCTCATCGGATGTAGCAAAGGAAACCATATTGTCTCAAGTATAAACCAGCTTTTCTCCAGGGACAAATTTTAAGACCTGCTCTGGGTCTGTAAATGCATCAGGGTCAAGGATATGAGCTGGATGTGCAGATTCAGCTGGTTGAAGCAATGCAATGCAAAGTCAAGAGCTGGAAAGGATTGAAACCCAGCAGAAGGGAAGTCTGAGAGTTTATATTGCTCATTTTCCTTCTTTAGCAGAGAGGAAACTGCAGAATAAACTGTGTGGAGTGTGGCAAGAGATTTTGCAAATTCAGCACTGCCAATGCTTGTGAGCTGAACATGTCTTCAAAGATGGCAAAGTTTGGACATGTTAGTGCTACCAGAAAGCCTCAAGCCTCAAGTATTTAACCACAGTATAACAGTAGATAGTGATCACAAACCTGGCTGAAATAGGCTCCAAATCCAGCTGACTGACAACTCCTTGCAGTCTGAAAGGAGGAAAGACTACATCTCCTTTTGTGTCATTAGGGACAACACCAAGTCTGTAATACCGGTTGTCTTTAATTGCAATAAGAGATAAAGACTGTATCCTCTGTTGCAAGCACCAATAAAGTAAGTGGACATTGAACAAAATATTACCAACTTACATCAGACACTCCAAGATGAAAGAGACTTTCAGAGGTATCCTTAATAGCAGGTGGTAGCTGTGCTGAAAGATCAGCAATGATGCTATCCAATTCAGTGTGAGTGGTTTCATAGTATCAAACTTACTCATGGTTCAGGGGGATAGACACAGAGTCAGCGAGAGTGTGATGAGCCATTCAGAGGCTTGAGAGAGAGAAATGGGGGAAGGTAAAGGTATATTCTCTAATGTAAAAATCCTAAGTTAAATACAAAGTACTGGAATAAGTATACAGAGCCCTGATCTAGCTGGAATGCTGAGTCCAATTAGGTTGTAATTCAATGTAACACATTCAAAATAACAATAACTGCTAGACTGAATACTAGCTGCCCTGGCCACAAGTTAATGCTTAAAGATCAGATTTATATATAATCACAAAACACAAAACATCTGCAAATTTAAGTGGAGCTCCAATAGGGTGCTGTGAATTAAAAATCAAAATTCCTTTATAACATATACAGTAATGGCACAAGGAAGCAAGAAAGGAGCTAACAACAAAGGAATCATTGAAATATTGGATTATGCTGCAGTGCAGCACCAATAAGCCATATGTGATATGATACATGTGGCTGCAGCCTGTCCAGCCTTAAGGCTTTGGGCTGGAGCCTCACCTAGATTATGGTGGGGTAGAATGCCCCAAAGATACCCTTGTTAGGATAAATATTCTGCCTCAAATAATCATCCTAAGTAGGTCCAGTTAGGTGGCTGCCTGAAGTGGAGGTGAGCTTGACCTGTATCTGTCTCCAGAAGATACCTTCTTCAACCTCATAGGTTAACAGCCTGTCAACAGCCTTTGTAGATTTAATTGCAGAAGTGTGTCTTTCCCAGGTGAAAATCATACTTCCTTTTCCAGACCAATACCAATTGTTAGGTGATTTCAAACTTCTATAAGGATCTACAAGCAGTGAGTCATTTGTAGACATGTCAGCAACTCATTTTAATAACTACGCAGGTTCATATGCATCTGGTAAGCCTCAATCTTGTAGTATCAAAATTGCTGCATCCTTAATTGGGATCCATGATAATTTGAATATAACAGCTGTCGATGACCTGCATAATGACTCTTGTAATTCTCTTAATACTTTTCATAACACATAATATGCTTTTTTCAGCTCAAAAGTCTCTGCTTCCACTTCTGCTCTGGTCTGCAGTCACCATGCCCCTGTCTTCTTTGTCAGTAATTTGGAGCACCCTGTTTGGCCAATGGGAGAGTGGTTTATGCACTTCAATGTTTTGACCAATGATGTTAAAATATGCAGATGTGCAGAACTCCACAGATTAAGTACAACTGTACTGTAGATAGAGCAATGCTGTCTTGCCCTTCATCATCTGTTCGCTGGTCAGTGTTTCTATACTCAAAGTGTCCATGAAGCTGAAGCCTGCAAGCTTTGTCCAAACTTTAATAAATAACTGATAAGCGCCTATAAGGCATCATAAGGCCCATAATGCAAATGGCCCTCAAATGCCACATAATGAAACAGTCGCATTCTGAAGACCGGCAGCTATTGGTAAGGCAGGCACTCTTGTAATGGCTTGCAAGCTGGAGCACCCATATAATGACTCATGAACCAGGTGCCAAATTATTACAAAAGCTAATCATGTACATCTTGTATGCTTGCAGTTTACTACACTTTACTATACTCTGTATTGTACACTTTCTATTATACTTTACTGTACACTATATTACACTTTGTTCTTTTTGCACACTAAGGGATTTGATCTGAAGGGGTATTGTTAGATGGGCACTAAAGGTTATTAGTTAGAGCATACTTACCGCTAGGCTATTAGGTTTCATTTTCCAAGGGAGTTGGAGTTAATAAGTAGCATCTTTGGCCGCCAGAAAACTTATAAGGGAATTATGAGGTATGGGGGGACCACAAACACTTGTCATTTCTATTGCACTCCCAGATATACTCTTTGCATCCCTCCTCTACAACATGCTGCTACTCTTCTAAATGTACGATCCAATGCTGTTAGTCTGAGGGAGCTAACCCCCAAAGTGAGTGAGGATGAGAGTGATCATGGGAATGAACTTGAGGTTGAGAAAATCTGCGACTTCTCGGATGGTGAAAAGAAAGTGAGTAGACATATGATTCTTAGTATTATCTATTAGTAACTGTTTTTCAGACTGAAGTTGACCAATTGCATCCAATTCCTGATACTGATATGTCAGGGTGGTATTACATTACTTCGAAACTGCAAAAGCAATATCCAGCAGGAAAACCTGCCTTGCATGTCTGCTCTCAAGCATCCACAATCTTAGAGCTTTTGAATAATGAACAGGCAGTAGAAATGATGAAGAAGATGGGGATTAAGGTGATTGATTACACTTGGTGGCGAGGTAAATCTCACTCAGGTGCAATGGAAGGAGTGTTGCAACCAGATTCAACATGTACCCTTCTGCAACAGGAAATCTCACAGCAGACTCAAATTGTCAAAGCTCATTGTCATTAGTACCTTTTTGCTTGACAAGACCAGAGAGAAGTGCATTGAAAGTATATACACATAAGTATCATATCAAAAGAAAGACATAGATTCAAAAGTGGACATAAAGTAGATACTTATAGTTTTAATTACTGTCTGAGACCACATAAGGTAAACATGGTCCAATCATGTGTGTTCGAATCACTCTAGTGCATTAGCCAGCAACAAACAGACCCTGTGGGGTCATTTTCATTTTTGAGCAAGATGGAGGTACAATGGTTGTACAGATGCAAGAAGATTCGGGGTCGGGAAAGTGTAGACATGAGAGGTGGAAGTTGGAGAGAGGGGAAACTGAAACTGGAGTGCTGAACAAGAAAAAGGGAGGGAAAATGAGTGGATTATGAACACAAGGGGAGGGTGACAGTGAAGACGCACACTAGTACAATGAGTGGAAGGAAAAAGTACATTGCATATATATACTATACTTTACATTAAGCCAACTGAGAAGAAAGGGTAGCAGAGGAAGAAAAAAAAAATTGTCTTGTATCTTTGTAATTACATCTAACTATGTGAGGTATAACCAGTCCGATGCTTGATTGTCTCTATGTGTGGCATGTCACAATACATAATGCAGAAAAAAAAAATTGTGGAAAAGGAAAATCGATGGAGGAGGAGGGGGGCATAAAAGGGATAAAACAGTATGTGTCGCGAAACAACAAAACCGACTGGATATACTTGATGATTGCAGAGGAAAAAGCAATGGATGAAACAAAAAAAAGAATGATAAATGCTTGTGTCATCTATAGTCCAAAAATGTGTCCCACATCTAATGTTACCTTGAGGTTACTATATGTGATAAAAGAAGAATTATAGCAAATGCGACTTTTGGAATCAAGGAAATTAGGTCAAACATCATTGAGCCTGATAATGTAACAGCTGATTGGAAAAATGAAATGAGCAGGAATCAGATCAAGACGAGACAATTTTAGTGAGAAGCAGTGCATGTGTGGGAGAGGAGTTGAAAAAGAAAAGATAAGAAAAGAAGGAAAGGAGCATGAGTCACTGGCAGACAGACAAGATGTTCTATAAGGAGATTATATCCGTCTATTGTCAACCTGTACGTGATGATTGTTGGTTTTTTTCTTGCTTCTGCTGGTGTTTCTGTATGGCATGAGAGAGAGTCTTCATATAAAACAAGCATGGGAACATAGAGGCATATCCAGTTGCAAAAGGTGAGTGGCAGTAATGTGAAATGACAGGATGCATTTGAGAGAAGGTAAACAAGCTGGGCAACCTGTCCAGTGGCTCTTCAAAGAGTGACATTGGCAGAATTTATCACCAGCTGCCTCCACCAGAATTTGAGCTGTAACCTCCACTGTAGCCTCCACCGTAGGAAGGATGGCCTCTGGAACAGCCACCACCACCATATCCTCCACCACCACTGTACCCTCCTCCTCTGTACCCTCTGTGGCTACCTCTGTGACCACCTCTGTAACTTCCACCTCCACCCCCACCTCCACTGGTATGGTAGTCGCGACCTGCACTACATCCTTGTCCTCCAATGACCTCAGAAGGAACCTCCAAATGAAGACACATGGGCACTGTTGTCCAGCCATAACAGAATATTCTGATTCACCTCCCTCAAAAGCTCCACAAGATCCTTAACAATGTTTTTATTCCCCTTGTTATAGAATGCTGTACTGACACCAGTGTTACCTGCACAACCTGTACAACCAATGTGGTGAACATAATCATCAATGTCAGAAGGTAAGTCATAGTTGATAATGTGGGTCACATTGGGAATATCTAATCCTTGGGCTGCAATGGCAATTACAACCATAACAGGAGTGTGACCAGTATGGAAGGTTTAGAGAGCCATTTCACACTTGCGCTGAGTGAAGTCTCCAGGGATAGAGGTAGCCAGAAGGTGATTCATCATCAAGAATTTGCTGAGCATATCTGCCATTCACTTGGTCTTGACAAAGATGAGGATGAGACCCAGGCTGTCAGAAGCAGACTGAGAAGTGAGGATGTCAAGTAGAGCACTCCTCTTGTCCTGATCCTCGATGTACTCAATCTTCTGAGTGATGTTCTCAGAAGTACCCCTAACACAGCTGATGCTCAAGAAGATGTAATCCTTGAGGAAATCCTTGGCAAGAATTTGAATGTCCTAAAGGAATGTGGCACTGAACATGAGAGTTTGGTGATCATGGACACCGGGCATATCCTTGCCTTGGACAATCTGACAAATTTGAGGTTCAAAACCCATATCAAGCATGCAGTCAGCCTTGTCGAGAACAAGATACTTGATGTTTGCAAGGCTGGTCTTGCCACACTCGATCAAGTCAACTAGTCAACCAGGGGTGGCACTGAGGAGATCACAGCCACATTCAATGAGTTAGATCTGCTGGGAGACATCGGCACTGCCATAGACAACAGCGGGACAAACCCAAGATCTACAAGAAACTTGCAAGCCTCCTTGTGAATCTGAGAGACAAGTTCATGTGTAGGGGCAAGAATGAGAGTGGTTGGCATTGCACAATGATGGCCACCATAATGAGGATCCACAGGTGCAGTGCAAGGCCTTACATTGAATGAAGCAATAAGAATAGGGAACAGGGAACCGCCAGCTTTTCCAGAACCAGGCTGTTACACAATAGGTCAAACATCTCTGATGTACAGAGACTTTGACAAATGTCACCTACCTGAGCACAAGCCATCAGATCCCTCCCATTTGCAATAATGGGAATTAAATGCTTTTGAACAGGAGGGGTAGTGGTGTAATGAGTGAAACCAATGAGAAGATTTGGACTGGTAAAGGACATTACAAGTTCTGGGACCCCAGCACCTGTAGCTTCGACAGGGATGTCATTGAATTTTTTGAAGTTGGTACTGGTGAGTTGCTTGAAGGAGTCATTGGCATCATCAGAGATTTCCCTCTTCATGCGCATGTTGCATCTGCTGACCATTGTTCCATACACTGCAACCAATTCAACACTCTCCAGAAACCTCCCCCTGTGCCACATCTCTACATGCAAACTGATGCTCAAGTGTGCATGTGCATGTACAGATTGCCTCTCTGGTATCCCATGTGCGTGAAGAGACATGTGAGATGCAAAAAAATGGGATATTTTGTGCAACTTGCAGCGGCACTATTTGGTTAATATATACATGAAGTGATATTGATAGTAGCTGAGCTCAAGGCAACAGATGCATGTACAATCAGTAGTGTGTCAATACTTTTGCAAAATTCAGCTATCTTATGTCTTTTTCCTTGAGCATGTCATTGGTTCACAAGCAGGAGCCACAGTATTATTACACTTTCCACATCACCTGTGAACTGTTCTGGACTTGCAACCACCATGAGCTGCTGCTACCTGACCCAGTGGCTCTTGAACAGCTTCGACTGGAGTTCACTCTGTTTGATTCATCACTGGAGTGGCTTGTGGTGTTGGTGCCCTATTATCAACTACTGGAGCAGCTGGCGCTGTCAGTGCTGCACCATCAACAGCTTGCAGCTCTTCCACAATGTCAGAGAGATCTGAATTGAGGTCAATGGGAGTATGAGAAGCTTGAGCACCGGATGGATACAAGTCGGCACTTCCAGCTGAAGGAGTCAGGCCAGACACTGTGCAATGTGATCAGTGTCTTGAAAGCTGGCTTGATAAGTAAGATAGACTCACCTTCTGAGATTGTTATGGCTTGCAGAGCTTCAGTCATGTTGTCAAGGTCAGAGGCTTCATTATCATCATCACCAGCCCCCGAGTGAGCAGAAGTCTTGCCCTTGAACACATGTTGATTCCAGTACAAATGCAGCGCCTTATGGTACTCAGAACCTTCAGCATTCTTCAGCAGATGAAAAATTTTCCAAAATTCCTTGTAATAGGATATTTTGGATGTAGAGCCTTCTTCAATGAACTCTTGGTCATTGGACACAAGATATTTAGCCTAAACAACAGGTTAGTTGATTCTTCATAGCAATAAATCAAGTGTGCACTGTAATAGCAGAGAATGCAATCATAGAATTAGTTACTCGTTTGACTCCCCATCTGCATCTGAGCAACCTTGCTTCAAATTTGAACTTTTGCACAGTCAGGGACAATTTACCAAAGAGCATTAGTCATAAAATCTAGTCAGAAAGTAGGTTAAAGGAATATTCTACAGTGGTAACTGAGTCACTTACATTGGTGAGCCACTCTGTCATAAATAGAAGACCACCAGCTTTTTTCAAACCAGGATAATACAGAGGAATCAATATTTTTGGTTTTTCCTCATTAGGGAATAGAAGTAAGTGTTGGAAAGCATCAGAATTCTTGCAGCTTCATCCCTCACTGTAAGTCCACATGTTGGCTGGAAGATTGAGAGAGGCAAAGATGAGTGGAGCAGTGAGGCAGGTATTGTAAATAGCTGTACCTCATGATGCATTTGCTTCGCCAATGAACTAGGAAACAAACAATATAACAAAGATTATAAATGCATTATAGAGTTAACCACATACTGCATTGCAAAATGGAGGGTATTCAGCTGCCTGCTTATGCATCTCCACTTCACCCAATAGATATTCTTGAATCTCAAAAGCACCGCCAGCTTTATATGCTTCAAATGAAGCCAGCCACTCTATGGAATCAGGAGTGGGAGAGTTTGCAGGTGGCAACACCATAAAATATATTGGGAGTGCCCATGGTGAAACAGTTAGAGCATATTTTTTACCCCAAAGAGTCCATTTCTATAGTCAAGGTGAGGATCCACATGTTTCTTTTTCCTACCCTTTCCTTTTGATGCCTGCTTCATTACATGGAGTCGAGACTGCAGCTCATCTATTCACTTGTGCAGCTTCTTGGTATGATCTAGAAGCTTCTGCTCACAGTTTTGAGTATAGTCCAGAGCCTGCATAAATAAAAATGTCAATAGAAAGCAACAAAATGTGGCAACAAAAGAAGAAAGCAGCCCCTCTCTAGGGCACAAACTCCATTTTGTGCAAATTTGGCTAGCATATTTTCAGAGGGGATGTTTTTTGGAATAGGATTGGTGATGGGAAGGGGGATAAGACAAAGGAGTTCTTTGGGGAATTGTGATATTGGAATCTTGATTTTGTGGATGGCCATTGGTTTCAGCTTGTGAGGGGCTTTTGTATGGAAATCCTGTACTGTGTCTTTAGCATTCTCAAGGTTCATCAGTGGTTCCCATGTCATTTTGTGTGCCCCATACCCCTTCCATTTTACCTTGTACAGGATTTATCCCCCCTGGCTCTTCTTGGAGTCCACTATATCCTCTACTTCATATTTGGACTCTCTCCCTTCAATGATTTCTGGTGGTGGTCGCATGTTTTGGGGTTGTATTTGATATTCAGGTTCATGGTAAGGGGTGAGTAGTACTTCATTAAAGACAGAGCAAATACTTTTCCACATCTTTGGGATGTCTAGTTGGTACAACACCATTCCCACTTTCTTTATGACCTTGAAGGGGCCAAAACATTTGTCATCTAACTTCTCCATTAGTTGATTGGTGGTTATATTTGTCACTTCTAACCAGACTTTGTCTCCAATCTTATACTCAATTGACTTGTGGTGTTGTTTGTCATAGTGCTGTTTCATGTCCTCTGCTGCCTTTTTAAGGGCTGAGCCAATCTCCTGGCATATGCAGACCATCTGTTCTGCAAATGCTTGTGCTGTAGGATTATTGGAGCTGGTTTTGGGCACAATTCCTTTGTATGGGTGGCATCCCATGTTGGCAAAGAATGGGGTCACACGGGTGGCAGAATGGACTCAATTGTTGTACACAAACTCCATGAGTGGTAGCCATTCATGCCAGTCATTCTGATGGTAGTTGATGAATAGCCAGAGGTAGTGCTCAATTTCCTGGTTACTTTGTTCCATTTGGCCATTGGTCTGTGGGTGATAAGCTGTCATGTAGTTTGCTTCTATTCCAAGGAGTCAATATAGTTCTTTCATGAAGTGTGAGTAGTACTGATCATGAATGATTATTCTCAGTACACTGTATATTGGAAAGATCTTATCTCAGTATATCTTTGCCATTCCTTCTGATGTGAGACTCATGTATGGGATTGAGTCTGGGTCATTTGGTGAATTTGTCTACCATGACCAATATGGCATTATACCCTCCTGACTCTGGTAATTCCCCAATTAGGTCTGTTTCAATGACTTCCCAGGGTTCCAATGGTACATCGTGCAGGTTAAGTTGCTTGACATCTCTTGCACCCTTGTACATATTTGGTGACATCATGGTTTATACTTGGCCACCAGTATGTTCAAGTGATCAATTCCCATGTTTTGTACTGTCCAGGGTGTCCTGCCAAGATAGTGTCATGGTGCATTTTTATGATGTGTCCCAAAGGTCCTGGTTTTTGGGTGTATAGATCCAGTTCTTCCAGTAGATGACATTGTCCTCAATAGCCCATTCTTTGTTTCCAGACCTTATGGCTTCTGTTACTGTGGCATCTTTGAGCTCAACATGCTTCCTGATTTCATCCAGTAGTTGTTTTTCAGGAGGTTCCAGCTGGAGTGTTTGGATGAAAAATTCTGGTTTGAGTAAGACAATGTCTTTGTTATTGTTCACCTCTGTCTCAAGACCTGTCATCCATGACAGTGCATCAGCTTTGCCCATGGAGCAGTCTGGTTTGTGGTGGAGATTGAGGGAGTATTCAGCCAATTCTGTTACCCATTGTGCCTGTCTCCAGTTTAGTTTCTGTGGTTTCCAGAAGTATTGGAGGTTCTGGTGATCAGTCCAGATTTCCACTGGTTTCTTGGCCCCTAGCAGGTACTGGTGCCATTCATCCAGTGAATCCATGATTGCCATCATCTCCTTGTCATAGATTTCATAGTTTCATTCTACTTCATTCAGGGCATGAGATTGGAAGGCAACTGGGTACCATTTTCCATCAATGTTCTGTGACAGTACTGTACCATTAGCAAAGTCAGAGGAGTCTGCTTCTACTTGGAATTGACCTTTGTCTTGTGGGAACATCTTCTGCAATCTGGGACTTTAGTCCTTTGAAGGCAAGTTCTTCTGTAGGTCCCCAGGTCCACTCAGAATTTCCTGTGAGGCAGCTTAGTAGTTGGGCAATCTTGCTGAAGCCTCTGATGAATCACTGAAAGAAGTTACAGAATCCCAGGAAGGATTGTATGTCTCATTTCTTCTTTGGTACTGGCCAGCTGGTAACTGCTTCAACTTTCTTTGGGTCCATCTTCACAGTTCCATTTCCCATGATTATTCCTAGGTAGTCAACATGTGACAATTCAAATGTGCATTTCTCTGGTTTTAGGTACAGGTTGTTTTCCTGGGGGGTGTCTAGTACCTCATGTACAATTTGTCAGTGGCTTTCCTCATCATTTGTGAATACCAGGATGTCATCCATGTAGACAACAACGTGGCTGTCATCTATTTGGTGCTTCAGGATGTGGTTCATGAACAATTGGAATGTGGCTGGGGAATTAGTGAGTCCAAAGAACATGACTGTTGGCTCAAAGAGGCCCCTATTAGTATGGAAGGCTGCTTTCCACTTGTCTCCTTCTTTGATCCTGATGTTGTTGTATCCCCATCTGATGTCTATCTTCAAAAACCTTAGCATCTTTTAGCTTATCAATGAGTTCCTGGATTAACAGGAGTGGGTAGCAATTCTTGACTGTCATCTCATTGAGCTTTCAATATTCCTGCACCAGTCAGAGACTCCTGTCTTTCTTTTTAATGAAGAAGAATGGGGAGGCCATTAGTGAGGTTGAGGATCTGATTCTTCTGGACCATAGATTTTCTTCCAGGAAGTTATCAAGTGCTTTTTGTTTGCTGGGACTTAAAGGATAGACCTTACAGTTGACTGGTTTGGAACCTGGTGTGAGTTCAATGGCATGGTCCCATGGGTGTCTCTGAGGTAACTCATCAAACCCTTGCTTATTGAACACTGCTGGGTGTTGTTTGACATAGATGTCTGCTGTTGCACCTGAGTCTATTGAGCATATATGGCCCTGGTTGTGGATGTAGCCTTCCCAGTCAAAGACAAACAGACATTCCCCTTGACCTAGGTGGTTGAGGTTCCACTCTTCTGGAGAAGACCACCAGAGGTTATATCTGCATTTGTCCAGGCATCTATTGAATGTGATTAGGGACTTGGTCCAGTCTATTGATGGGTTGTGGAAGCAAAGCCAATCAAGTCCCAGGAAGATGTCAGTCTTTCCTAGGTTGGTTACCACCAGTTCAATCTGTTCAGCGTGATCTCCAATTATCATTTGCACTTCCATGAACCCCTCAATTGATCCATCAGCATTCAAGGTACCATCAGTGTTATATACTGGCATCTTTATGGGGAGTGACTGGACATTGAGCTTATTTTGTGTTACAAAATCCTTGTTGATACAGGACCCTGTTGCTCCACTGTTGAGTAATGCACTTGTCTTCAGTTGTGTACTGTTTTCAATGTTTTCAATGATTGTCTGCAGTTTCAGATCTCATCCCTTTGTGCCCCGGATGAATCTTTTTATCGCTTTTCAGGCTTTTTATGGCTCTGGTTGCATCATCATGTGTCAAGTGCTGGATCACCATCACTGTTCCTTCTGATGCTTCCCTTTGCCATTTCTCAGGCATCCACACTTGAAGGTACCCCACTGCCATTGATAGATTAAGGCTTCTTAGGACTTGGTTGACCCATTCAGGAGTCCAAGGTTTGTGTTGTACAGGTTTTTCACTCATTATGGGTGATAATTTAGTAGATTGCTTTGTATCTATTGTTTACAAGATACCACTGTCTACATAATTACTAGAAGGTGTGTCCATAAATGAGTCATTCTCTGCAGAACCTGCATCTACTGCAGAGGGAGTACAAAACCCAATTCCTTGGTGAGCACAGCTTGTTCTTTCTTTCCGAGTCCTATGAAAGCCTGCCTGACTGTTGTTGCATTTCTAATCAGTCCCCAATCATTGGTCTCTGCATCTGTTACTGTCTGTCTGATTGCTGCCTGTTTCTTGGGGGGACAGTTTCATGAGAAGTGTCCTTTCTGCCTGCAGGTAAAGCACAGCATTTCTGCTCTGGCCTTGTCCAGATCCATGGGGCATCCTGCTCCTCCATAAGTTATTCCAGTGCCATCTCGGCAGTCTGTTATGGTGGGGGCTGGTATCAGTTTCAATGCATTTATCCTAGGGGTTTCCCTGTTTCCCCAGAAGTTCCAAGGTTGCACCTTCTTCTGCTCTTGGCACCTGCGCCACATCTCATCAATTGAGATGATGGTGTCTTTATACACCTGGTACTTGTCAATGTGCATTTCTTGTGATCCATAGATCTGGTCAATGGTCTTTGCATTGACTGCCTTTTCAATCAATCTGATGACATAGGCATCATCCTTCTTGTACTTTGCTTCATGCAGGAGGGTCTCAAACTTCTTGAAGAAGTCCTCAGCTGTGTCTGATCCTTGGTGGATTGTTTTGAGTTTTTCTTGGGCCAGTAGGGCTCTGTCCTTATCAAGGAAGGCCTTATTGAGATCTTGTTTGAATGTGGCCCAGCTGACCTGCCAGGCATCATTCATGTCATTGAAGTGCTCTTTGAAGTAGTTCTGGACCCAGTCCTGAACATTTGGTCCTCTCATGTAGGACAGTGCAATGTTGATTTTTTCACTGTCTCCACTGATCCCATTCTTCAGATCACAAATGAAGAAGAATAGCTGTCATTGCCACTCCTTGTATTGCTTCTTGTCCCCATTGAACTCTGACAGCTCCTTTATGAGCCTTCAGCCAGTGTTCATTGTCTGGAGAGGAGCAGCTGCTGCTCCTGAGGTGCTTGGTGTGCTTCCAGGCATGGTGAGTGCAAAAGAGGAGGGGATAGTGGTGGGGATTTGTGTTGTGTCATGTGGTGGAGAAGAGGAGGGGGGAGGGATAATGGCGGGGGGGAAATGTATGGAGAGATTGGTCTGTAATGGGTGGATTCATAGGTTTCATCAATGGACTTGTCATACTGGTTCAGGCAGGGTTGTAAATTACAGGTGTCCCAGGTACAGTTTTTATTGTTCCAATGGGAGTCTACCTGAAGGTGTGTGTCATTTGCATGTACAAGGTCAAGGCAAGTGGGGTCTGAGGTGGGAGGGGTTTTAGGTCTGAGAGCTTGGCTTACCTGTTTGAGGAAGGTCTTGAGACTTGCTGGGCTCAAAATTGTTGTAGATGTTCCCTTTTAGAGTCTGGGTCTGACTGTTGTTACTGCATTCCTGGTGCTTGCTGAGTGAAACACATTGCCCCTAGCTCAGATTGGGCCTCATTCCATGTTGCAATGATTCTTCTCCTAGGATTGGAATTGACACTTCAAGCTACCACTGTACAGTGTGTCAGTCTCAACATTACATGCCCTTTTTAAGCAGTTATGCCACCACAAGGTAAAGCAAGTGGTGCTATCACTCTGTTAACTGGACACAGGTGTTGATGGGGGAGAGAAGAAAGGAAAATCCAAAAGTGTACTGTCCTTCCCTCAAGGGTGGCATAGAGAATGTGTATGAATGAAAGGTTAGGTGCTTATGTGGTACCAGATGGGTAGATTGTATGGGTGTATGAGCTTCTAGTGACAGGTGATGAAAAGGAGTAAGCTTTGATCTTCTGTCAGCAACCATACTTTGACTACCGAGATGTAGCAGCAAAGGCCCTCAATAATGCTACTGTCTTAGTCAGGCATCACATCAAGAATAAGCGAAGAGAATAATATTGAGCAGGAGAGAGTACAGGAGGATAGATGGGATCAAAGCTAAGGAATACTCTACAAGTGTATGCTACTTATACTACTGACTACAGAGCTCTGGAAGGGTATGGAAGGTGGCAGAAGTGTACAGAAAGCTGTAAGTATATGAGTTGTAGGTGACACAGCTAGTGGGCAGGAGGAAAGCATATGGTGGTGAACAATCATAACCTGTTGTATGTGGTGTGTAAGTGAAACAGTTCAATAAGTGGAAAGGAAGAAAAAAGGAAGATAGATAGAAGAGGCGCTACACTCAAGTACTATCATTGTATAGCACCCCTAGGATTATATAAGTTCTAGAAATTTGGCAATTATGTAAGTTTATATAAGCAGAGATAAGATAAGATGAAGAAAAGTGATGTTTCATAACAGTATCACTTGAAGGCCTTGCCTTTTGTGATTCAAATTGTGATTCAAGTTGTGATTAGACTTGCCACTCATTAAAAGTCATTCAGCCACAAACAGCTGCATGATCATACAGACAAACTATATATCAGTCCTGCTGTCATGCTATTAGTGCCAAGAACCATGAGAGAGGGGTTGGCAGATAGTTTGCACCATGGAATGTTGTTTCATAATAAATTCAGTACAAATGAGATAATGAATGTTCAAATACATAGCTTGTTCTTCAAGTACTAAAGCCCAATGTATATCCAGGGAAATGCTTCACAATATGCAAAATATATCACCATCTAAGACATCCCAGATGAAAACTTCCCTGCTTGAATCCAAGACTGGAATTGCCACAGCACCATGCACAATGGAGTGGACAGAGATAAACTCTGTCTTCTGTTCTTTCCAGAAATGAAGAAGTCCTAAATCCTTGTCTAGCTTTGTCCAATGAGTGAGGGAAACAGGTTTGTATGGCTGAACAAAGGCAATTGGACATATCTTGCTTCCTACTGTGCAGGTGAACAGGAAGCAGAGTTGGGCAAAGACTGCCCCATCAACAGAATCAAAAATGATAAAATCATAGCAGGGTGCACCATTGAATGAGGGGTTATAGCATAGTTGATCAGTTGCAACTCTCCAGGTGTCCAATGAGTGGTACTAGACTTTCAAGTGCTGATAAGGTGTAATCTGAATCATCACAATGTTAAACATGGTATTCTTCTCAAATGGGAGATATGCATACATACCATATCACTGGTACTGAATTCAAAGTACCTTCCATCTGGAAGTGGGATATTAGAGGCTGGAAGAAGATTAGAGATGAACTGAGAGAGACAGATGTGGAATCAAGAGAACTGTGTCTCTGAATGGATCAGATCATTTAGAGATAGCATCTGGTTTTTGGATCCAAGTGAGAAATGATGATTTTTAATGGGATTTTTGAAATGAACATGCTCCTCAATATCAGCAGGCTCCTGATTGCTGGCTGGGTTCTCATAATCATCAAGAATGTCAATCTGGCCTTGAATCGACCCTGCAACAACAGACTGATGTTCAATTTGGGTAATCTGTAAACAGTGAATTCAGTATTTGAAACAGACAAAGTAGCTATAAGTTGGAAGTCAATCAATAGTACCTGATCACCTATGTCTTTGATATTAGTCCAGTTGAGAAAGATCTTCTGAATGGGTCCATGAAGCTTCTCATTAGCATTGTACTCATTCTTTTTAAGATACCATTTTGCTCTATGTCATCAAAAAGGTGTGTATGGTAGTGCAGTTTGATGAAGTTCCATTGCTTTTCCAGATCATGATCCAAGGATTTATATTTCTAGGCACACAGAGTTGAGATATACTTCAAATCAAAATTGAAATTATCTTACCTGGATTGCTACAAACATTTCTTGTACAGCAGAACATCCAGCAGAAATTGTTTGGCTTGTTTGGTTGTGGAGCTCTGAGTACATATCAACATTGAGATAAGCATGTATGACTTTAAGCAACTGATATCCAGCTTTATCATTATCCTCACGGTGAGCATTACAGGCTGCAAATAGGAAAATCTATATAAAAGTTTGTTTCATAAGTTCACAACAAGAAGAATGCTTCTCACTTTTGATATTGTACAATGTTTTGAGCCATCATTGAATGAGAGTTTGAAAATGCCATCAGAAAAATGATGAACATTGCTCCATCAGGGAAAACTCTTGAACCTGGTTGAAGGGGTCTAAAGTTTTGTATCATGTAGTTAATAGATATTACAAACTAGTCATCCACTTGTGTCACTGATGCTCAACCATCAGGAAGATTCTGAATGTACATCTTACATTGAGCAAAGATGAGATCAGCCCAGAGACCACCATATTTAAAGTGAAGGTTGTCAAATGATACAGCTGAGTAGGGATCACTGTTTGGGAGTTCGAAAAATACATTCTATAGTTCAAACAATAAATCTCAAAATTGCATTTAGCAGAGTCAAAAATACATATGAACAGAGGCCGCATTCCAAGCTCTTTCAGAATTTCCTCTCTCTCTCAACTTTTGTTGATGCTGTATCTACCTGCTTCAAGATGACCAAAGCATCCCTAGCTGTTCGCAGCTCACCTATTTTGTGTTCTGCCAAGTCTTCTTTTGGGATTAAACAGCGAGGGCATGGGCATAGACCACCTAGACCTCAAATGAGGCACATCACACACTATGTATGTCCTCAGTGACTAATAATACTGCAAGCGAAATTCATACTGCTCTTCATAATCAGCAGTCTTGAGAAAGACAAGAGGGAACATCCAGTGCTGGATCTGGTCACCACACTGCATGTTATAGCCAGTCTGAGCATGTTGAATAATAGACTCCAGGATCTTTGATGCTGAGTCATGCCAAATAATGCATTTGAAATCAACAAAGTCAGTTTTTCCACTGCGGCTTGAGTCCTCTTTGACTTTTGAAGTATCTCATAGAGCACTCAGAGCTTAAAATTATATAAAGATAACTCACAATTACAAGTGCATGGAATGAAATGGAATGCCAAGTTTATGTGGTGGGGAATTCTGTGCCTGATCCTTGACAGGCAATTTTATATTAATGGTATAATACTGATGACACAAGGTAATGTATTAAAGCTGTCATCATACAGCCAAGTATGAATTTGTAGCACAATTTTGAAAATACACACCTTAGTGATCTTGTTTACATGTAAACAAATATGATGAAATTTGCTCCACGTTGCTTTGCCCTCCTCCCCCTCGTAACTGCCCCTGGAGACCAGCCCCACTACAGAAGACCCCCTGGCGATTTTTTGCCACAGTTCCTGTTTCAATGAGTCATTTCTTGAGCCTGCTAATGGTGGAGGGTGAGACATGAGTCTTTCTTGCAGTGGAAGCATCAGTTTCGGAGAGAGAGACTGTGTAGATTCTTTCCTTCACAGCCGGTGGGATGTAGTGGTAGTTTGTTACATTGTGGAGCAAGTTTTGTCATTTTTGTTTACATGTAAACAAGATCACCAAGGCATGTATTTTCAAAATTGTGCTACAAATTCATACTTGGCTGTAATAAATTACAATCTGTTTCAAGTTTAGACTAACCAGGGAGGCGGCCTTTGAGTCACCAGACCCTACTTACTCATCGGCGCCACCACACAGGGCACGAGTAACTGCCACACGGCAGTGTTGGCCCACTACCAACAGCAGGGCGTCAAGTTGGATACCAGCCAACTACACATCCTCCACCCAAGCCAGTACTGTTGTGAATTTCAATAGGCAAATTTGCTAGGCGTGCAATTACAGGGCAGCCTTTTGCAGTGCCAAATGAAGACAATTTGCTTTTGTCAGCATAGAAGATAATGCACAAGGGCACACCACTAGATGGAAGGGATCCCTTTCCAGAAAGGTTATGAAGCAAACTAGAATCAATAAATCATTGACCTACTTGTATATCCCACCATTTATTTGCTGTACAAGGTTCATTAATGAACCATATCCATCTACCGCTTGCTTTGTCATATCTGAACAGACGACAAGCATGCCACTGCATTCTTGATACCACTCTTGGATCCATTAGCAGCTCATGAACCCAATCCCACATTGGCCAGTAGAAAACATCAAATGTTTCAGCAGTTTCCTGATATGGAACAACTATTTTGTCCTTTACAAACTTCCAGTCTTTTATTCAGAATGTTACACCAATATAGTTATCAATAATTGAGTACCTGGGTAGACTTATCTGCAGCAAGATCCCACATCCTCTGAACTTCATCATAGTTCCTCATTGTACACTGATCAAATCCTTGCTGAGCACAAGAAATTATTTCCAGAAGAGTGTTGGTCTGGTGCTGATTCATGGAACATTCCAGAGTCAATGTAGCAATCTCAAAATCCATCTGAGTCTGAAATGGTTACCAGGGTTTATGATCAGTGGGTGGAGGTAATGGACCAGGGTTTCCTCCATCAGCCAAATAATCATCAATATACTGGATACTAGTAGGCATATTGCTTTTCGGATGGTATTCAGTCTTCACATCTCCATCCACAAGCTCATTCAAGTTTCCAAGGTTCTCATTTGGTCAAGACTGGGATTTTCTGGATACAGATATCAGAAACATGTCCATGGACTACAAATCAACAGTTACCTGGTACAGGATAGAAATGATCTATGTCAATGAAGTCGGTATGCTGATGAAGAGTTTCGGTATGCTGCGTATTGGCTTTTGGCATGCGATCTGATCTAACAATTGCTGGGGTTGTAAATGGTGAGAATTCCATTGATGCTCCATGGAGAAAACACTCACCGTCTGTCTCTTGTTGCTGCTTCTTATTATGATAGGCCCTTATTGCATCAGCTTCTTTCCCAATTTGTTTCTTTTTACAGATCGATTCATGGGAACCCAAGCCCCAAGCCTTTGGAGATTTGCCACAGTGCCGGCATACTTTCAGGAGAGTCCCAGAGGTGTTTTTCACACTGTTAGGCATGGAATGAGAGTGGTGCAAAAGTTTGTTTCTGGAGAAGAGCATAGTAGTGAGGGAAAAGGAGAGAAATACATAGATGAACTGCATGCGGGGAACATGTATCTTATCATTATCGGCACCTTATCTGATCATTATAATAACCTCGTGATCAAATCTCTCGGAGATGATAGCCGGGTCCAGCCCCCAGTCTTTATAATCCCGTCATCACTCCATTCAGATGCCGCTATAATGACGGCTTCATTATAATGCACAAAACATTTCTCCAACATTATCTCCGCTGACTTTGACTGTGTATTTTTTCTTGCTTGCAGTATCAGCTGAGTTGTTTTGGAAGCTAAAAATTCAGAAATATCATCTGATTGCCTCCTTATGTTTCTAAAGTTGGTGCAGCTGTCAACAAATTCCAGAACCAAACATCCCTGTCAACAATGTCTATTTGCTTTGCAACATCATATTGACCAATATCTCCCAGCCAATAGCGATGTTGAGTTACCCGCACCTCCTGATATCATAACTGACATCTTTATTCACCTTAACTCTGTTCCTTGACCCATCATCCAACAGTATTGTGCCCAAGATGGAATCACCTTCCAGGTAGCTGACTGCTACCTTTCGGCCCTTCCTACAACTCTCGTTCATCATATTCTAACCAGTTCATGTTTCTCAAATTCTCATTTCAGCTGCATTGCCATTTGCTCAATGTTCTGGCTTCACTCCTATGACATTGGGCATTCTCAGTCCACCAATGGAGTAATGTGAATTGTCAGTGTTGCTTAATGTCTGGAAATGGATTTGTATCTGTGTGTGAGTGCCAGCAGACCTATCATCTGAAATATTGTTTAGTGCATTATGCCTAGATCCAAGTAGTAGATGAAATAAGTAGCATACTTTCTGGATGGAGCAGCAGAAGAATTTCTGCCTGTCTCAATTCCTGGCATAATATCTGTATGTCTGACCTCCACTGCCCATTATTGGCCTAACTCATGGTTCACTGGAGGAGTAGAATCTCAGTCAGTGTTCCAGAGTACTAAAGGTGTTCCGAGGGTGGATAAGAGAGAGGGGGTAGAGTATGTGTATATCTTCAAGTAACTAGGCAAGGTATAGGGATGAATACAGTTGCAATAGTACTGTGGCATCCAGGGGAGTTATGTCTAAGTAAAGCTCAATCACAAACAATGGTGGTGTGTCAATCCGGCATGTAACTATGGCAGGTAATAAAATACCCAAGTACAAATACTTATATGAGTAAATGCAATCAATTGAGGTAACTGTAGACTGTATTAACATTGGTCCTAAGTTCACTGGAGTGGTCAACTCGTTATGATTTATGCGCAGGAGCATGCAGCGCGGCAAACATTACTATATATGTTATACCCATTATGTACATGTGAAGTGGGAAATTATATTAGTCATACCTGGGCTGTCCTGGGTCCTTGATTGTTGCCATCAATCACTCTAGATCGAGCGAGGCCTTCCTGCTTTCCATACCGGTTACAAAAAAGAAAGACATGATGTGGCGAATGGAAGTTTGCCTCGTGTGCCCCAGAACTTTTTACATTTGGCAACAAGTAATATCATTCTAGCTCGCCCTTTTCCATTTTTCCGTTGTCCCTAATGCGGACCCTTATTGTTAACCTGTCATGTGATGGATATTTTCCAGCTCCGCCGCCGATGCGGCAGCTACTTTATATTTCTATACTCAAAACACAATCATATAATCATTCTCCAGGATCCCTCTGACCTCTGGAACCTCTGGAGCCTGGGTCTTGCCCTTCGAAACACACTACACGGGCACATGCTGAATATCTTACATAGGCGATATTGGGACATGGGCCCAGGCGGGTATAAAACGACTGTGAGCAAAGTAACTTTTTAAGTAACTTGTTCAATTGAGTTAAGTTACTTGCAAGTTACTTGTTTTTCCTGCGCTTGACAGGGCTAACTTGCCGAATCTCGGCACAATGTCGCTAACTTGAGTTTCACTAAGCACTTGTTGTCAACTCATTAATGATTGAATGTGAGCTCCAACTCAATATTCCAATGGTTTCGAGGATTTATTTTCTTACCTTCATTGCTAAATCCTTAAAAATCGTGGGAATTACATTCAAGTAAAGTGTAGAACTGACATATTCATTTACTTTCCTATATACAGAAGGCAGATTCTCATAAAAACCTTATTACAACTCAAAAACAACTGTAACTACATTGCTATCACCAATTTCTTACCTAGCTTGTATTTCCCTTTTGCCTGTTTCTTCCTTTGGGTATTGATCTTTGTTTGAGGGCCCATATCATCTTCAATCAGTGTTTCTACTACCTGATTAAAGTCCATAATCCTTGTTTCTGAATCTCTCTGGCTTTTCTTCAAGCTTTTCAGAAAGTTGGGATCATCCCATGAATCTCTAGATTCTTCTTCCCTCTTGCGCTTCAGACCTGAGAGTGCATTCCTCAGCCTACTAGAAAATGGGTTCTTTCGTAAATTGTAATGATCAGAAGGAGAGGCATCCACATCCATCTGTTCATTGTAATCCATTTTGGCTGGTAATGGAGGAGGAACTGGTGGTGGTGCCATATTGATTTTTGTAACTGGGGTTGAGAATGATGCAAAGCCTCGGCCAGCTAAGGTAAATTGATCTGTTATAGTATCTACTTTCCAGGTATATGGTGTACCATCTTGAAAGTGGGCAGTCACTACCTGCTCACCTTCAGCAAAAAGTGGTAAAGGTTCAGATGAGATGACCTGCCTTGAGCTGGCAAAGTTTAGAACATTATCAGTCATCAAAGGCAGCTCTAAATCCATTAAAGATTGTGAAACTGCCAAGACACATTCAGGAAAGCTCAGATGTCTTTTCAGATAACCTGAACTTGGGGCAGACTGTATTCTCATACCATTGAGCAATTTTAGTTCATCTTCATTGTACTTTCTGGCAAGATAGTATATCTGAGCATCATCAGTAGCTGGTCTGCCAAGATAAACCCACAGAACAACCAGGTCAAACAAGATGTGTACAATAGGTAAATTTTTCCAAGCTCTTGACATGTCAAGACCTGGCATTGTATCAGTGGGGAGGGTTTGACTGAAATGAACTGCAGCTTCCCCTGACAAAGATGCATCCCCAGGCAAAAGGTCATAACTGAAACAACTGTTACTAAAAA
>KN834855.1:0-24775 GCA_000827265.1 Collybiopsis luxurians FD-317 M1
GCAAAGGGTAGCATGCCAAAGTCTCTGCATCTTCCACCCCCGAGAGATTATCCAATGCCCTCTGAAATATCTTTCTTGAAATCCCTTCATAGTGATAGAATGAACACAACCTTAGAAATATTTTGCACTGTTCATCCAATTTTTCCCAACTGAGATCCCAAGTAGCATAGACCGATGAAGGATACTTTTCAATGCTTTGGGGCAGACTCCTAGTCATTAGCACTTGCTGGTGCTTTTCCACTCTGTCTAGATATGAATCTAAGCAGTTTTGCTGTGATATATAAGAACCAGCATGGACAAGAGCTAGGGCAAAGTAATGCAATTTTGCTGCAATGTCAGAGGCTGTCAATTTCTGCTCTGGAGTAGCCTCGTGGTCTTTAATAGCATGCTTCAAAAGTAACTGTAAACCATCCTCTGGTTCCATGTCCTTTAACACTTTGGACTTGATGCTGATTTGTTTCAGGCTACTATTCCTCGAAGTAACAATGATGTTACCATGATTAGACTGAGGCAGAAACTTCCCCAAGTCAAGGTCAGGATCATCAGCATTATCATAGAGAAATATCCATTCTTCTTCATGCTGTGAAAGCCATCTAAGTCCAGCTTCCCAGTTGCTGAACTCACCAAGTCCATTCTTGAGAGCAATATCATAGTAACTTGCCATGATGGATTCTTCAGAGTTTGCATTAATCATGTAGCATTGAGTAAACCTTTGAATGGAGAGAGTTATTCTTCCAGACATCCATTCTCATAACTTCAAACACTGCTACCTTTTTCTGAATGTACTCATGAACTTCAAAGCAGTTTGAGTTTTTCCTGCTCCTCCCATCCCATGCAGAACAAATATTTTCTTTTCATGAGCTTCAGTAGAGGGAGACTCAACAATAAAATAGGTTTCAAGCTCTGAGAGAATGGCCTTTCTCCCTGTAAAAAATGGAGAGACTGGAGTAAGGTCGGTCATTCCCGCAGTGAATCCTTTCAATTTCCGTCAGTGAATAATGTCTAGTGTGTGAATGTGGAGGATGCTACCAGCTGGAGCAGTTGGACCTGTATTTTCTTTAGATCTCTCCGCTTCATGTATGTTGATTTGTTGAAAAGTGGAGGATGGACCAACGGTCACATATGACGCTCCAGGAAAAATAGCCCCTCTATCAAAATTTATGTTAACTTCCAATCGAATTCACAATTTCCAATATCATCACTGACGAATTGTGTGTAACGTTACCCCCAGAGCTCGGCCCATCTTGTTGCAGGTCGGAAATAGGTGAATTGAAAGTTTGTTGACTTCTAAGGGGATAGAGAACATTAGATATTTTTGTATTGATAAATGTTTCCCCACCTATCAGCCATTGCGCGGAAGACGAAACCTGGGGATCAAATGACCGCCAAGTGTTCTACATCTTATATATACCCACCAGCCATTGATTAGATACGATTATCATCATATAATCATACATTCATCAGTTGACATTTTATTCACACGATGCTGTACTGACTAGTGAATTGAAAGCGGTGTATCGCACACCTCTAGATATTCAATTCATCAACCTTTCTGCCGCCCTCCGACACTTGTCGGAACATTGTGCAGGCAGGTGGTTCTTGGTTGCTGACTTATGGCAACACATAGCTATCAAATGCCAATCACTCTATATTCACTGAAAGCTATGCCGGCGCGGCCGAATGCAAGCATATCTCATATCCACAGTTCAAGCGCTTGACATTTAAGCGGCTTCATACATCCATAATTTATACGTTTTACCAAAACCTCGCAATACTTGTTAGCATACAATACAGTCAGTGGGAAAACACGATTTCAAGTTATTCTCTCCTCTCACTCTTCTGCCTTATCACAGAGACGGCTCGAGTGTGTCTCTGTTTCTGTTCCTCCTCATCAAGGTTCACCACCTCTCATACCTGCAACCCACCCTCCGGCGTACTCTCCGGAATCTTCACATTCAATCCCGGTTCACATTCGACCTTGAATGAATGGTCGGTGTAGGGTGGGTACCGGAGGATGATCTTCTCTTCGGCTCTGTCATGTTTTTGGAAAAGGTGAAGATGAGGTCGAACAGTAGAATCAAGTGCGAATGGGTCAAGACCGAGGGCAAGTTTGTAGTGTGGAAGGAGAGAGTCGAGGAAAGAGTCAGTATAACAAATCCAGTGAAGCATAGGCCGAAACAGCGCATTGACAACTCACGCAGCAGGAATATCAACAGTCGACCGCTCATACGAGAAACATTCAAATGTGTTCTCGAGGATTTGACGACCGTCTGAGAGTAGAAGAAAGGGGGAAGGGAATTGATGAAAATGGAGCATAACGATAGATCAGTACGGATTGCTATAGGGAATATAAAATACATACATCCAGATTCTCCTACGCCTCCAAATGGAAGAACTTTCACTGTAGAATGAATTAGTTATCTATCTATCCGTCGCGTTTTATCCAGCACGATACGACAGGACGGTAGAAGTAGGTACAATATAATTCAAAGAAGTACGTACCATCCAATTGCATGAACGTATCATTGAACACAAGGCCTCTGCTCGTAGTATGTCGACGCACTACTCATGAAAGGTTCAAGTGAATCAGCATTTTCAATTCGGAGTTTTAGGGGATTGAGGGGATGAGGAATCATGAATCATGAATCACCTTCATCCTGGATCTGTTCGTCCGTGGAAAAGAGGTACAAGACAAGCGGGTGGTCCCTGTAAATATAAGGTTAGAGTTTATCAAACACAATATTCCAGTGTCAAGCGTGGGTGCGAATGTGTGAAAGGAACGTGGCGAATAGGATTAGGATTAGGATCGCAATGTGGTATAACCCCTCGGACGAAAGCAAAAACAGAGAAAGAAAGAAAGAAAGCAGGCACTCACCTCTCACTAACCCAATCACAAGCCTTCCTAATAAACCCCTCCTCCTCCAACTCCACAATCGTCAAAATCGGTCCAAACGTCTCGGATTCCAACAACACATCCCCCTCCTTAACAAGAATCACCGTCGGCTCGATCTTCAACCTTTCCTCATCCATCCGACCTCCCATAAGGACCTTTCCTTTCGTCTTTTCAAGGAGACTTATTTGGGAAACCATAAGCATAAGCAAAAGCCAAAAATATAAAAGACCCGAATATGTATGAGGTACAATTGATACGCATAACACACACCTTTAATCCTATTAAAATGCTGCAAATTGATGATATGCGCATAGGAATCCGATCCCAACGCGGCGCCTTGATCAGCGGGGTACATCTCCTCGTATGCCTTCTTCAGCCCGTCAACGTACTGCGGGAGAGCGGAGGGGCTGATGAGGACGTAGTCGGGTGATACACAGATCTAGATACCACGTCAAGATGTTAATTTTTTTTGTTAGTTATTCAGTCATGAGTAAAAGGGTTTAGTCGGGAGGGCGGAATGGAGGGAGAGGATATATGGCAGGAAGCGAAGTAAATGTTAAATATTCGGTTCCACGCTTGTAGCGCATGGTAATGGTATCGGATCATATAACATTCGAGAATCGTAGGAGGTAATCGAGAAATGTAGGAGGTTAGACGCACCTGTCCCCAATTCGTCACCTTCCCCCACAACGTCCTCTTCGCCGCGAGCTCCAAATCGCATTTCGGATCAACGATCACGGGAGACTTGCCCCCCAACTCGAGGGTGAGAGGTGTAAGGTGTTTGGCGGCTGCAGCTGCGATGATGCGCGCGATCATTCCGTTTCCTGTGTAAAAGACTAGGGAAACGAAAAGAACAAAAGACATCAGTTAATAGATCAAAACAGTTATGAATGAGTGAGTTGAAAAAATATAGGGCGTATGAGGGTTTGGTTCAGTCATAAGACCACCGTAACCCGAAGAAAAGACACATAGACAACTCGAATGAAGACCCAAAAATGGATTACTCAGAGACACGTACTATGATCCCACTTCCACTCCAACACCTTCGTAACCTCCGGAACACCCCCACACACCACTCTAATCACATCCTGATCGAGATACTTTGGTAACAACTGCTGGAGACACCCGCATAGTTGGACGTGACTTCGCTGAGTTTGAGGCATACAGTGCATCCCGCTGCGATGGCGCCTATCGTGGCTTGGATCTATGTAGGAAGGTAGCCAAGTTCCGGATGTATTGTATATATCATGATCATTAGGTATTGACGGGAATTGAAACTGGTTATAGCATGTACGGAGAGAATGAGGGGATAATTCCTGTTTGACAAAACCAGTTAGACCACCAATACATAGAATTAATATCCGAGCAAAACAAGGGTGACAGAAAAACACTCAACTCACCAAGGACTAATAACCAACACCGCGCCCTTCGGAGTCGGCACAACCTTAGGCTTCCAAGCCTTCTGAGGCTCAGGCAAATCCACATGCCCCTCGTAACTCCTCTGCCCTCGCCCACTCGGGTACCCTCCTCGCAGAGATAATCGCCCTATCGATCATGGGGTTGATCTCACCGATGTAGACTTCGAAGGGGGGTTTACCGACGTCTGCGTGGATGGCGGAGGAGAAGGCTTTGTGGTTTTCTTGGAGCATGCGGGCGAGTTGGAGGAGGAGGTGTTGGCGGTAGGGGATCGGGAGGGTTTTGTGGGAGGTGAAGGTTTCGCGGAGGGTTTTGTGGATCTTTTGGGGTTGGGTTAGTGTTACTACTGAACGAAGGGGGGTAGGGAGGACTTACCTTTGGAATATCTTCCAGTGGTGTATCGACCATCTGGAAATGTTTAATGTCCTGTTGTATCATCGTAGGGGTAGCGGTAGCCGGAGTAGGAGTCGTAGTAACAGTCAAAAGTCGATCCAGCGATGACTATGAAAACACAAAGCAACTTTATCTCCCCAGATCCTGTACCGTCGTGGTGGTTAGTGAGAAAGCGAGGGAAACTAAGAAGGGGTTAGAGTTTACAAGGTATTATAAGGAACCCAATCTAATTCGATCCGGATCATTCCCGTTCACATGAGTGGACTGGGTTTTATGATGAGTTCCAGCTGGATCCGCGGGAGCAGATGACGATGTTACTCTCATCTCACTGCGCCACATAGTAGTCAATTATCAATGGCAGATTATCAATTATCAACAACAGCGGTAAGTACATAGGGAATTGTGGATGAGATGGATGAGATGGATGATTCCTGTACTTACTCTATGTACCTTCTTGTAAGGGAAAGAAATTCCGTTCGTTGGTACCTTTTTCTAAAGTACTTTCATATAACGTGGCAGATTGTGAACGTTCCCAGTCAAAAGTTTGCATGAACCCATGGCCCAAGCTCACCCGCGTCAAGCCCCCTTCAAGAACGAGGTTGGACTGCGAACAACGTGAACGTCTACAGCTCGAAATCTATCCGCAGCACTATTTCTCTGCCTTGAGATTTGGAGCACGGGAGGGCTAATTGGTCAATCAGAGGATGCATCGTAACAACGGATTGGCATTAAGGATGGGTATCAGGTATGTGTATCCTTAATCTTCGTCTACGTTCTAATCTCAACTTCGCTTTTCTTACTCTGACTCGTCCTCACTCTTGAGCTCTTATCTAGAATACAACGGCTAGCAGGCGACTCAAAACGCCATTTTTACTCTCTCAACTCTCGATGTTCCATATGAAGCAGTGAGACCGCTACTCCACGTACCAAAAATCAGAGCTCCTCAACCTTCACGATTAGCCATGATTTCCTTGCGACGGCACATCCATCCATTCATTTATCTGCTACGCTGTCTCGTCGTCCCATTCATATGATTTCCAATCCCTAAACCTTCCAAGTGTCCGTCAAATCTCCACCGAGACTCATGGTCTGGCGATGGACTCAGCTGGATTCAAAGATGGAGAGGATGGTAATGGCGAATAAGCAGGACCCATTTGATCCAGCTAGAATCAGGGATATGGTATATCGTCTTTTTTTCCGCATATGACAGGTTTCATCTCGGGACGTTACTAATTACGCTTTGATCTAGTTGAGGCTGCAGCGTGGACCGGTTTGCGCAGGGAATCCCGCTGAGAACAGGTGTTTTACTTCAAGTTTTCTCAAGCAAGCTCCGTCAGATTTTCTCCGATCGCCTTCAAAGGGTCTAGTCTGTCATTCATCCATGTTCCCTCGCACTCAATGTGCCGCTCTGACCTTTCTCATGTACACGTTTGGCTGCCTCACCAAGTACAGCTCAAATTCTACATCCGTTGGGACCACCGTGAAATGGACAGAGTTCGAAAACGAGGAGTCGCGTTGGAGCCTGACGTACAAAGCGAAGTGAGATGGTATAGAAAAGGACGAGGGATCGATCGTGATAATGCGTGTAGTCGATCAGTTTAACTGTATACTCTGAGCAGAATTTGATGTTCTACTTATAGGCCGCGCGTATAAGGAACAAGCAAAGTAGAAGCCAATTAGGCTGCGCCTTATGATGCTTCAGTACGTATGGATTGAACCCTCATAGTTTGTCGACCCCTGTTGCTTTCTCATACGTGGGTTCCGCACCTTATCTTCGTTTCTCAGCCATCTTCTATTGCATTATCCTTCATTGTATTATCCTCTATTTCCAGTCATAAGAGCATCGGTATTGTACACATTTACTACCATCAGTTGTCTTATATCCTAGGCCTCCGTCGATTTGCTTGTTTTCCCCTTCCAATCCCTCCGCGTCCTTCAGTGATGAAAATGACCGTGTCTATAACAGGCTGCGACTGGATAGTATCTGCTGGACTTTCAGATATTTATCAGTTGATGTAACATCGGCCGGACCTTGCGCATTTTCTGGATGCTCTTGGTCACCTGTGGGGATGGCTTGTCATACGACATTTGGCACTTTGTCGCTAATCGTTGTACCGAGTACTACGGCGTTCCATATAGTATGTATGTATTTGAATTCAGTTGTTAATTGATCTTCGTGTGACAGCGAGAATGGTACTGGCGGTGTTAGGGGGCTCACATTGACAATGAGGCTGACTGCATCGATTATTGATTTCAATTGAAAGCAAATCAGATTCTTTGCGATTCAGAGTGAACCTTATTGTACAGCTGCCGAAAGAGTAGCATAAATATCGCATGGGCTTTGACAGTATCCTTTTCCTTTACCGCCATCAACTTGCGTTCTCATAGTCCCCACTACGAAAAGGCCAGCCTGTTATAGTTAAAAATGTTCCGGGAACATATCCAGACGTTCCAGAAAGCATTTGCTCAGTCGAAGAATCAGAGTTCTGGACTACCCAGTTCTTCCTCCACTGGAGAAGATGCTGGTCCAACCAATGCTAATATTCCAGGTAAGATAGCTTGTGAGCAAATTGTAGTACAGGAATGTTGAACTACAGTCATTTTACAGCAACGGAATATGAGACTGTAACCACTCAAGGTCAAATAATTGAATCATCTGCTTCACCTGGACCAAGTTCAGGAGGATTTTTTGCACACGCACACCATTTTAACATCACCGATGGGGAGTTCACATTTGTGCAAGGTAACCAGTACAAGGTAAGCTGGGAGCAAAGAAAATCATGGTGTAAACCATCTGACAACCTGTGGAAGGGAGAGTCATTCAAAAAGTATTATTCAGTGCAAGCACTTCATGACTATGAACTTGGTGCTCAGCAGAGGCGCAATCCTTGCATTGAAGGAACTCGAGTCGAAATTTTGGCTGAAATTGAGGCCTGGGCACTTAATCCTCATGGTCCCTCAGGTTACTGGATCTGCGGTATGGCTGGAACTGGGAAAAGCACTATTGCAAAGTCCATGTGCTTAATTTTGCAAGAAAAACACTGCCTTGCTGGATCTTTCTTCTGCTCTAGACAGATTCCAGAGTGTAGAGATTATAGGTTTATAATTCCTACACTGGCATATCAGTTAGCCCAATACTCCTTGGAATTTAATGGCCATCTTGGAAAATTGCTGGCTGAGGACCCAGATATTGTCACAAAGAGTCCTTATGTTCAAGTTTTGGAACTCCTTGTTAAGCCCTGGGTGGCCTCTATCCAGGCTAGGACAATGCAATCATGTACACCAGTGTTTATTTTGGATGCACTGGATGAATGTGATGATATATCAGAGACTATCAAGACTCTCATACCTGCTATCCAGAGTAACCAGATGCCAGGATTGAAGTTTCTCTTTACTAGCAGACCAGAACAGGCTATTCAAACCCTAATGGTTGACAATGATACAGTACAACAAGTTTCTATGATCAAAGAGTTTGTCCTTCATAATGTCGACAAGAATGCAGTAGAGAAAGATATACACAAATATTTGCAAACTACACTGCAAAGTGTGGAGCCGTCTGTGGAAGAATTGACAAAACTTACAAGTATATCTGGTCAACTCTTCATTTATGCAGCCACTGTGGCAAAATATGTCAATTATCCAGAGAGTAAAGCACACAAAAGACAAAGATTTTTGGGCTCATTGATGGGACAAAAAAGTCCACAAGCTCTGACAAACTTGTATATCAGCATTGTAACAAAAAGCATTGTGAGAGATGAGTTGGAGGATGAGGAGTTCAAAGTTTACTGGAAGATCATTCATGCAGTAATATCTTTGGGTCAACCAGTAACATGTAGCACCTTGTCAGAACTTTTGGATTTGGATGACGAAGTTGTTACAAACTTGTTAAACAGCCTGCAAGCTGTTTTTTACATTTCCAACAAGGATCACTTTGTGTACACTTTTCATGCATCATTTCCAGAGTTTATTGAAAAGTATGAATATGATGAGAAGCTGAGAAGATCATATGAGAAATTAAGTTGCCATTCAATGTTGGCAGATTCATGCTTGTCAATTCTGCACAATCAACTTAAATTCAATATCTGCAATCTACCTTCCTCATTCATTCCTGATACTGAGGTTCCAAATTTCAATGAACTAGTGGCTGAGAAAATTGGAGAAACATTGGCATATTCTTGTATTTTCTGGGGATACCACTTATTTCAAAGTGAACTTGGATGTGAGACTGTCGAAAGGGCAGAGAAGTTTCTTGAAACACAAGGTGTTTTCTGGATTGAAGCTATGAGCATACTGAAATTATTGCACACTTGTGGGGAACTGTTAGAATTTATAAAGGTATGGATTAATTGGCTCCAATTGTTAAATTACTTATTCAATTCAAGCAGGGCACTGATAGTAAAAACAGCACTCTGCATGGTATCTGGGCAGCTGCTTGGGATTTGCAAAAGCTATTAAGGCTTTTTGGTGCAAGCTCAGTGAAAGATATAACACCTCATCTGTACCTAAGCATTTGTCCATTTTGGTCACCAAGGAAGAGGTATATCCCAAGGCTTGTAAACACATTGGACTTTATACAGAAAGCAAGAACATGGGACTTTGACAATTCTACTTGTATTGAACTCTCACAGGTGCCCCAATGTATTGCATTCTCTCATGATGGGACTAGGATTGTTTCTGGTTCAAATGATGTAAAGATTTGGAATGCCACTACTGGTGCCCAAGTAGGAGACCCCTCGCAGGGCCACAATAGCATTCCAATCAAATCAGTTGCCTTCTCTCCTGATGGGACTAGGATTGTTTCTGGCTGTTCAGAAGGGACAATTAGGATGTGGGATGCCAATACCGGGACCCAAATAGGGGAACCCTTGCAAGGACATAATAGGGCAGTTTCATCGGTTGCCTTTTCTCCTGATGGCAGTAGGGTGGTTTCTGCATCTGAGGATATGACAACAAAAATTTGGGATGCCATTACTAATGCCCAAATAGGATCTTCATTGCAGGGCCATAATCACCGAGTCCAATCAGTTACCCTATCTCCTGATGGGACTAGAGTTGCTTCTGTATGTGAGGTTTGTATCATCCATATTTGTGATACCACTGCTGGTGGCCAAGTAAGAGATCTCTTGCAATATTATGATTATGGACCCAGCTTGGTGGCCATCAAGTTATCTCCTGATGGAACAAGGCTTGCTTCTGCATCTAAAGATGGCCTCATTAAAATGTGGGATATCACCCCCAGAGATGTCCAAATGGAATATCCCTTCAAAGATCAGGATCGTAGTGACTTATTCACATCAAGTGCTGTCTGTTCTGATGGGACTTGGGCTGCTCCTGAGTCCTGGGAAAGTCCAATCATGATTTGGAATGCCACAACTGGTTCCCAAGTAGACAAACCCTTGAATGGCAGCGAAAGAGCTCAATTACTTGCCTTCTCTCCTGATGGGACTAGAATTGCTTCTACATTTGGGGATAATATAATCCATATTTGGGATGCAGGTACTGGTGCTCAAGTAGGCAGTCCCTTGAAGGGCCATGATGGTTGGATCACATCAGTTGCCTTCTCTCCAGATGGGACCAGGGTTGCTTCAGCATCTCAAGACAAAACGATCAGAATTTGGAATGTCACTACTACTTGGGCCCAATTAGGAGATCCATTGCAGGGCCACAAAAAGTCAATCACATCGGTTACATTCTCTCCTGAGGGGACTACACTTGCTTCTGGATCTGCAGATGAGACAGTCAGAATTTGGGATGCCACTACTGGTGTCCAGCTAGGAGATCCCTTTCAAGGTCATGAAAATGGAGTCACATTAGTAGCCTTCTCTCCTGATGGGACTATGGTTGCTTCTGCCTCTTGGGATGGGATAATCAGGATGTGGGATGTTACCACTGGTACCCAAGTAAAAGATCCCTTGCAGGGCCATGAATCTCCAATCAAATCAGCTACCTTTTCCCCTGATGGGACTAGAGTTGTTTCAGTGTCTATTGACAATACAATTAAAATTTGGGATGCTACTACTGGTGCCCAAGTAGGAGATTCTTTGCAGTATTATGATAATAGTGTCGCTTCATTTTCTTTATCTCCCAATGGGCCTAGGGTTGCTTTTGTAACCGATGAATGCATAATTGAGATTTGTGATACCATTACTGGTGCTGAAGTGAGCATTAAGCCCGGCCAGTTGGTCCACTGTATTGCCTTCTCTTCTGATGGAACCAGGGTTGCATGTGACTCTGGAAAAGGGACAGTCAGCATTTGGGATGCCACTACTGGTGTAGCTGCAGGAGATTCCTTGGAGAGCCACAATAATTTGGCCACATCACTTGCCTTCTCTCCTGATGGAACTATGATTGCTTCTGGATCTCTTGATGGGACAATTCAAATTTGGGAAGCCACTACTGGTGCCCAAGTAGGCAATCCGTGGCATGGCCACAATGGTTGGATCACATCAGTTACCTTCTCTCCTGATGGAACCAGGGTTGCTTCTGCATCTCATGACAGGACAGTCAGAGTTTGGGATGTCACTATTGGTGCCCAAGTACTAGAAGATCCTTCGGAGGGCCATGATTATGCAGCCAGATTGGTTACCTTCTCTCCCAATGGGACCAAGGTTGCTTCTGGATCTAAGGATACCATAATGGGAATTTGGCAGGCCACCGCTGGTGCCCAAGAAGAAAATTTCTTGTGGAGCCATAATGAAGTCATGTCAGTGACTTTCTCTCCTGATGGGACCAAGTTTGTTTCTGTATCCAATGATTCCACAATCAGAATTTGGGATGTTACTACTTGTTCCCAAATAGGACATTCCTTGGAGGGCCATAATGATTTTGGCATGTTAGTTGTTTTCTCTCCTGATGGGACCAAGCTTGCTTCAACATCCAGGGATCATAGGACAATCAGAATTTGGGATGTTACTACTGGTGCACAAGTAGGAAATCCTTTGAATGGTCATGATTCTTTTGTCAATTCAGTTGGTTTCTCTCCTGATGGTACTAGGGTTGTTTCTGCATCTCATGACAAGACAATCCGAATTTGGGATGTCTCTACTGGTACCCAGGTTGGAGATCCCTTGGGGGGCCATAATTCCCTAGTTGGATCAGTTGTTTTTTCTCCCAATGGGACAAGGGTTGCTTCTGCATCTAATGACAAGGCAATTAGAATTTGGGATGCCACTACTGGTTTCCAAATAGGAGATCCCTTTCGGGGCCATGAATATGGAGTTTGTTCATTTGCCTTCTCTCCTGATGGGACCCGGGTTGCTTCTGCATCATATGATGAGACAATCAGAATCTGGGATGCCACTACTGGTGCACAAGTAGGAGATCCCTTGAAGGGTCATAATGGAGCTGTTACATCAGTTGCCTTCTCTTCTGATGGGACCAAAATTGCCTCTGCATCTTTAGATCAAACAATTAGAATTTGGGATGCCATTACCAGTGTACAACTAGGAGATCCCTTTCAGGGTCATGATGAAGGTGTCATTTCAGTTGCATTCTCTCCAGATGAGACTAGGGTAGCCTCTCAATCTCATAACAACACAATCAGAATCTGGGATGTCACCACTGCGGACCAAGGTAAGCACTTGCAGCGCCATGATAACAATATTTTATCATTTACATCCTCTTCTAATTTTACAGAAACCAGCTTAGAAGCACTTAATCGTAGGTGTATGCAGAATCTCTCACATACTTCCCGAGCTAATTTTTTGCAGCGAATAAATCTTGGACAATGTCATCTGATGGTTGGATTTACTTCCCGCCTTGCCCTGATGGAATTGTTTGGATCCCCCCTCAGTATCGCCGCAACCTTTGGCGGTCACAGAATACCTGCATCATTTCACGCGATGGGTATACCAAGCTTGACTTTGATAAATGTGTTTATGGTGAGAATTGGGCGCAGTGTTATCAGTAATTGTATATTAGCATGCGACACGATGAGACTGTACAAGTTGCAAACGCAGTTACTTTGCATACACTGTACTTATCTATATAAGTTTCCTGAGTTCAGCTGAACGTTTTATATTTGCACTTCTCTTCGTAAGTTATTAAATTCGAGGAGGCTGCGGTTGAGGTACAAGTGGCAAAGGGGCTGAGTATCCCAAAAAAGGCAACTCGTCGAACTCCGAAGCCGTATGTCCGAACCGGTAAGATCTCCGGTCCGAGTCACCCTCTTGTTGATGCGCTGAGCGCCAATTTTTCCTTCTCAACCCCACTTTGACACGGCCAACTTGAAAGCGTCCAGCGACCGACTTGAAGCTTCGACTCCCTCTCTTTATCCTTATTCTTTCATCATACTTCTTTATCCTACCTGCCGCCGTCAACTTTCCCTGTGTATCTTTAACCTTGAAAGTCGACTTGCCAATTTTTAACTTCCCTTTTTTCGCCGTACTGCCCCGTTACTTTGCCTGGTACCCATTATGCACAATCTGTAGGCTCAAAGAGACAGGATACGATATCTCCGACAAAGGCATGTCTGTGAAAACATCGAAATGGATGAAGAGAGGATTATAGGGAGGATTTTGTCGATTGCAAAGGTCCGTCCTTGAATACACGGGCTCGATTGCCATGATTCTGACATTTGACTAGGGGATTCATATGAGCAATGAGAGTCTCCTTATTCTATCAACCCTGCGGACAGTAGCCCCACAGCGCCATCTCCACCATCAGCCAGTCCTCTTCTCTCGGCTTCCTCATTGACGCACTCCAATAGCTCAATTCGATAAGCTCAACTTTGTCGCACAAGAAAAAAGAAAACTTTTTCTCAAAGAAGAAAAGTGATGATTGAACAAAGCGGGGTGGTGGATTTGAAGGAAAAGTCTGCGCTGGTCATGGTTAATTTGAGGTTCACTTGGACATTTACTCTATTGGCGCACTGATCACTCTAACAATCGCTCTTGTTAAGCCTCCTCGTTCGTTATTCGCTTTGCTACGGTATGACGCATGATACGCAAGCTCCAAGCCACCTTCGAATTACAATATCCTGGATTGTGGACGTCAACTCAACTTGGTAAACACATTAAGACGGGCAAATACAGAGGAATGGGCAAATGCAACTCGGAGGTTCGTGTCCATAAAATCGATTCTCGAACTTCATTGCTCATTCTGTACCTCTAGCTACGCTAGGGAAACACTACTTTGTCATTGTGTTACCTACTTCGTCGAGATACACGGTGACAGTTCATCCTCAATGAGTTCTACGTACGTCCGGAGAAGAAGAGATGTTTCATTCTAATGAAGGAGACTCTTGAAGGATTGAGGTCAAGGTACGGATCTCGTATTGCTCGCCGCCGTTATTTTCACTCTGATTTAACGATTTACCAGTTGGCAGGCTCGGTCCAGCGCTACACACCACAAAAGTGCGGTCTCGAAGAATCACTGGAATCAAGATGCCTTTCCCACTAGGGTCCGCTGTGGTGCTTAATGGATAGACGAGAATCTGTTGAATGGAAGAGATCGTAATAGTGTACTATTTTACATATCTCTATGATATTTCAGACTGCTGATTTCCAATGGTCCATCTTGGAACGCGTTGAGCAATACGGTGGCAATACTGATGATTTATAAGTGTAATGTTCATCCGATTTACTGCATTGACTACGAGACATTTCCTTGAATGTCTTGGTACGGTCAGTCCGGCAAACTGACGAGGGCGCCAAATTGCAATCCTGAACTGCCATCTTCCGTTCTGAAGACGGCAACCTTGTTTGCTCTTTTTTGCTTTTTGGAATCCTCCCAATTCACTCAGTACTTTCTCTATACACACTACGCCAGTTCAGGACCAACACAGAAATGTTCTTGCAATTCCGACTATAAATTCATTGTCGACTCCCTGTTTTTCTGCACTTTCCAACAATCGCACCATTCATAATTCATGTCACCCACGACAATCCCCGACTTTTTACTTTCCTTCTCCCATAATCTGCTTGGGACCCAATCAATCAAGGAAACTCGGATACTAATGCTACAATGAGCATTCGGCCCGACGATTTTTCAGGAAGCACTAGCGCTGTCCCTTCTGGGCCTGAAGCTTTGAGGAGGAGCAGGAGTAGAAGTCCTGGTGACCAAGGGTACGTATACTGCCAAGCTGGATATATTTTTTCTTCTAACCGTCTTTCCTAGTCATTGTAACAGAGAAGAGGCTGATAACCCGGGCAATAACCTCCACGTCTCTGGCCTAAGCCATAAAGTTGATTCCGGAGATCTTGAACTGCGTTTGCCAAAGTTGGCCAGGTACGTAGTCGCACTGGTGGGATGTATCGCGCTTGTCGCTCAGTTTTGTTGTTTCGTAGGTTCAAAAGGCGTCCGTTGTTTATGACCCTCAAAGCAGGGAATCATGACAATTCGGATTTTTTTCAACGGAGAGCAAAGAGGAAGCTGAGGTCTCGACCACTGCTCACTGAGCTGATGAGCAAAGTCATTACTATCGCCAAGGTGCAGTCCGTTTTTTTTTTTTTCGCTGTCTTTCCCTGCTAACAGAATATTCGCGTCCTATTATATAGGCTTGTCAAGGAAGAGCAAGGACACAGATCCGGGCAAGTACCACGGACCCGGTAGAAGACAAGGCACTCGTCGAGGACGAGCAAGGACACCGACTCCTGGCAAATACCATGGACCTGGAAAAAGACAAGGTACGCTGAGATTTTCTTCCAGTTGACTTCCTTATCTTATCTTCCCTTGTCAGTTGAGCGCAACTGCCCTTATTGTCCTCGGCCATATGACAGCCCGTACTCCTGAGACTTTCCTCACTGTCGTGGGGGTCGTTACGAAGACTATCGAGACCGTGGCCGGGATCGTAGATGGGACGACAAGGACCGTGACCGTGATCATTTTAGGGAACGCGAGCGTGAACGCGGAGACCGGTACGATAGGTATGATCGGCATGATGACAGGCACGATAGCTACGACGATCGTAGTAGGAGGTATTAGGGAGCTGCGGGGGTAGCGGACTGAGCTCAGGCTGTCGCGGGTGGTACGGAATTTCATCTTTTTGTCCTGTCCCTCCTTGCACTCGCGTGCAAGGTATTGCTTTGTTTGCTTCGTCAGTAACTCTACCTCAAGTTTGCTTTGGTCGCTTCAATATTTAATCTCCTTATTGCTACGTATCTTCTAGAGCGCTGACAATTCACCCGACTTGATATTTCTCAATGATGCTCCTTGCGCTGACCGAACATAATATTGAGAGTATCATGCCGCTGTCCAACTTCATATAAATATTAGATTTTGTCTGGTTCGTTTTCTCCTGGCCATCCTCCTGACTAACCATGCCTGCGAACACAAGAAATTTTTAAGAACCACTTGCTCAAGCAAAGAATTGGAATCCACTTCCTCTCTCACCGGCACCGGCGGAGAAGTGATTGCATCATTTCTCGCGATGGATACACCAAACTTGACTTTGACAACTGTGTCTACAGTGAGAATTGGACACAGTGCTTTCGGTAGCTGTAAGTATATTAGCATGCAATGCAATTAAATTGACAATTGTACAAGTTACAAGCACAGAGTTGCTTCACCTAGATCTTACTTGTCTATATAAGTTTGATAATGAGCTCATTTGAACATTTTGCATTTGAGTTCCCCTCAGTTTGTGATACATTTTGAGGGGGGCTGCGGTTGAGGTATGATGAAGTAGCTTAGTGTCTGAAAAGGCAATGAAGATGAAAGTGTCCAGACTCTAGTAGTGCTCTGCATTTCTTTATCACCTTATTCCCGGAGCAGGAGTAGTGACTAACCGCCAAACTGCAGGAGTGATTTATTGCTCTTATTGCAGTGAGTACAATCTGTTCATAGCCCTTTTGATGAGCTTCAATTAATTTGAGATTCTTGAGACTATCTAGGCTTGTACCCAGCCTGCCAATGAAGGTTGGTGATTCATCTAATGAGAACTTGTCGATATGCTCTCAGGATTATTTGGGTGGGTGCGCACAGGGTTGGAAATTTGCACCGCTGACAGCTGTCGGCTCGTCGACATTTTTACTGATGCCTAAGCAAAATGTTTGCGAGATCTTCATTTACAGAAAATTCATGTAATTATACTTATATCTCTAATCGTTAAATCTCGATGCACACCCACCCAATAGTCCCGAGATCCACTATCCACTGGTTCTTATTAGACCAATTTTCATAGACAGGCTGGGTCCGAGCCTAGAGTGGTAGAGTGGTTGCCTGAACTATAGTGTCTGTTCCAGGTTTGTTTTTGGAGGGGATAAAATCTACAGAGGACAATTGCGTTTTGTTTGCCTCCGCTTGTTCATAGTTTATCAATTTCATTCCAACTTGACATATCAAAAAAGGATGTAATATCTCAAACAAGGGCTTGTCGGTGGAAGCGTCGAACGGAAGGGATTATGTTGATATGACATAAAGGTTCGTGCTTGTATAATGAACACAAACTCTCAATCCCCATGGTTCTCACATTTTTGGCAGGGGATTCATCCGAGTAAGGGGTGCCTCCTCATTCCGCACCAACGGTGTGGACAATAGCCACACAACGCTATCTCCATCATCAGCCAGCCCTCTTTTCCGGGATACATGGCGATAATTTATCCTCAGTGAGTTCTTCGCATGCTCAAAGAAGAAGCGGAAGAGCTGCTATATTTCAACGAAAGAGACTCTTGCAATATCGAATTTTGAGCATGGAGTTTGATGTCAAGGTACGGATCTTATATTGGTCGTCACCCAGTTGGCGAGCTCGGTCCAGGAATATGCGCCGCGAAGATGCAATCTTAGAGGAACACTGAAAATAGCAAGAATAGGGCCCGCAGTGGCGCCTAATCGATAGACAAGAACGCATTGATTCGAAGAGGTCGTAACGGTGGTAGCACTTTACATACCTGTACGATAATCTTCTCAGGTTTGGAATGCCGACTTAAAAAATAGTAAACTCGACAACCAGGTTATCAGAAAGCAGGTTGGCGCTCTAACCCATTTGTAACCTGCCATAGATAACCTACATAGTACAGGGTTGCCTGCAGCTAGTCAACGGGTCACTTTAAACTGGCTTGGGGCGCATAGTGTCTGACAATGCCTTATATGGATTCAGACTTTTGAAATACATTTACCTTACAGTCGATGTTTTCTGTGTTCCGATACGGGTGCGTGAAGGGGTCAACTGTGGAACAAATTCATCTAACAGTGGCAATGAATACAGACAACATTTAAGTGAAAAGTTCCTCCGATTTACTGTACGAGGTGTAATTATGCTAGTTATGATTCGGATGATTGTAATGTCCAAAGATTAAAAGAGTCTGATTTGAGATCTGAATGACCGTGTACTTCAAGGTTATAGATAGGTACAACTAACTTGATCTCGCTACTATCCATTAGACAAAACGAAGAGTCCGAAATCAAGCTGTCCTCTTTGTAAATGAGTATTGACCATCGGATTCTGAGTGAGTCCAGCTGCATGGTCCTCCATACGCGTACCGATGAGATTGGCATGAACTTGAAGATGAAGCATCAATCAGTCTTGTGCTACTTTGGTTAGACTCTTCATTTGTATGGATCGCGGCGCGATACCGAGTCTGCTGGAAGCCTTGATCGATCAACGAGTTCGAACAAGGGGAAGGAGAATCTGAAGAGAGGGCACTGGACGCTTTGATTCGCGCTGTCAATATTCAAGAGGATCCATGGATGAGAGGGATGAAGGGGTTTATGAGTTTACCATCACTGTGGGTCAAATACGAGGTCGTCTATTCCATCATTCGATATCTGTGCAGTACGGGTTCTTCCTTCGAGCCCTTAATTTGTGAAAATTCATTGTAAATGAGGATCCGTTGTGATCTTGTCTTCCGCCTGCCACTCCCTTTGGTTGGAAGTAGGAGCATCCCAGTGTGTCGTAATCCTACCAGCCGAGAGTGGACGTCGAGCTAAGCGTTAAGGGGGTTTGATTGGCTGGAGGGGTGGTCGGTAGGCACAGAGGCTGAAAAAGCAAGTACGGGTCGTCGCTCTGGCTTCTCTCTCATGTACACCCACTCTATCTCCACTGCCGACCATCGGGAAGCTGCTGAAACGTTTCGGGATCTCCCAATACCAGTCGGCAACCGTCCACCTGCCGACGAACGTGGAAGAACGTCGGTGATGCGCCGCGGCGGCACACTAGCCTCGTTGGCCGAATCACACGGAACTGATGCCGAAGCACCTTCGGACCTTCTTTCCGAACATCGTTAACCTTTTTGCTCCGTAACCTTTTTTTGCTCCGATATCAATGATGGTCGCCAGTCACGAGATTCTGCCAACTCAAGGCACTGCAAACGTCTTTTTGTCTGTGCTTCTACGCTTCGATCGATTTGTTCCTGAATTTTTCTCCAGCGAGTAAAGCAGAGCACGCCATGGCCACTCGCGGCTCTCAACTCAAAGACGGATTCATGATCCTCTCTGTTTCAGGTGTAACTACATTGAACGTCAGTTGTTATATAGTTTCTTATCATTTCCCGAATTGGGCTAACTCGAAAAAAAAATTGTTTCTTTTATTTTATGTTGGGGGGGGTGTTCCACTTTGCCAATAGACGTTTCTAAGCGGGGCGTTGACGGTCGCATTACCGACTATAGGACACGATCTTAATTTCAGTCAAGTACGTCTACAGGGTCATTTCAATGAAGCGCCTTGCTGAAACCTCGGTGGAATATAGTCTGCTCTCCAATGGCCCGTCAACGGATACAAGTAAACAAATCATACCCTTTTCCTACCATGTGCACAACTCATATGCTCAACCCCCACTTCTTGACAGCCTCGCCTACGGATGCACCCTCTTGTTATTCGGTCGACTGGGTGATACTTGGAGGACGAAACATGTTTCTCGCTGGTTCATTCTGGTTCTTCCTATGGTACGTCGTAGCCGTAATCCCCCTGCGGGAAGGATATCCCAACAAACGCTAATCTCATCTCATCTCATTCATTCATTTCATCTCGTTCGTGCGTTCCTTTGTTTGTATTCCGCAGGAGCATTGCAGCAGTCGACCGCTCATATGAGAAACAGTCAAATGTGTTTTCGAGGATTTGACGACCATCTGAGAGCAGAGGGAAGGGGGAAGGAAGTTGATGGAAATGGAACGTAATGATAAATCAGTACAGATTGCTGTAGGGAATATAAAATACATACACCCAGAATCTCCTACACCTCCAAATGGAAGAACTTTCACCGTAGAATGAATGAGTTATCTATCTATCCATCGCGTTCTATTATGACAGGACAGTAGAAGCAGGTACAATATAATTCAAAGTACGTACCATCCAATTGCATAAACGTATCATTGAGCATGAGGTCTCCGCTCATAGTATGTCGATGCACTATTCATAAAAGGTTCAAGTGAATCAGCATTTTCAATTCGGAGTTTTAGGGGATTGAGGAGATGAGGTAAATGAATGAATCATGAATTACCTTCGTCCATGGAAAAGAGGTACAGAATAAATGGGTGGCCCCTGTAAATATAAGGTTATCAAACACAATGTGCCAGCATCAAGCGTGCATGCGAATGTGTGAAAGGGACGTGGCGAGTCTGCGGGGGAAATGATAGGATTAGAATTATGATTGCAATGCGATGATAACCCCCCGGACGAAAGCCAAAGAAAAAGAAACAAGAACACTCACCTCTCACTAACTCAATCACAAGCCTTCCTAACAAACCCCTCCTCCTCCAAGTCCACGATTGTCAAAATCAGTCCAAACGTCTCAGATTCCAACAACACATCCTCTTCCTTTACCAAAACAACTGTCGGCTCGACCTTCAACACTTCCTCATTTATGTGACCTCCCATGAGGATCTTTCCTCTCGTCTTGTCGAGGAGGCCTAATTGGGACATTTTAAGCTGAAACTGTAACCAAAGCCAAAGACAAGAACGCATAATAAGAACATATAATACATGTATAACGTACAACTTTGATCCTATTAAAATGTTACAAATCAATGATATACGCATACAAATCCGACCCCAACGCGGCGCCATGATTAGCGGGGTGCATCTCCTCGTACACCTTCTTCAGCCCCTCAACGTACCGTGGGAGAGCGGAGGGGCTGATGAGGGCGTAGTCGGGTGATACACAGATCTAGATAATGAATCAAGATGTTGAGTTTTTTTTAGTTATTCGGTCATGAGTAAAAGGTTTAGTCGGGGAGGGTGGAATGGAGGGAGAGGATATATGGCAGGAAGCAAAGTAAATATTCGGTTCCACGCTTGTAGCGCGTTGTATCGTATTATATAACATTCGAGAAACGTAGGAGGTACACGCACCTGTCCACAATTCGCCACCTTCCCCTACATCGTCCTCTTCGCTGCAAGCTCCAAATCGCATTTAGGATCCACGATCATGGGAGACTTGCCTCCCAACTCGAGGGTGAGAGGTGTGAGGTGTTTGGCAGTTGCGGCGGCAATGATGCGTGCGATGGTTCCGTTTCCTGTGTAGAAGACTAGAGAGAAAACAAAGAGATCAGTCAATCCATCCATCCATCGATCCGAGTCATTGATAAAACAGGTTGAAGGTATAGGAGATATGAGATATGAGGGTTCAGTCATAGACCACCATAACAGGAACAACGATACATAGACAAAACAACCTCGAATGGAATGAACTCTCGAAAAAAAAAAACTCAAAACGTACTATGATCCCATTTCAACTCCAACACATTTGTAATCTCCGGAACACCTCCACGCATCACCATAATCACATCCTAGTCGAGATATTTCGGTAGGAGTTGGTGGAGTAGTTGGACATGACTTCACTGAGTTTGAGGCATACGGCTCTGTCGTAGCTTGGATCTATGTACCCAAGTTCCGAATATCATATAGATCATGATACGTGGATGGGAATTAAACTAGCACGTACGATAGAACGAGGGGATCATTCTTGTTTGACAAAACAGTTAGACCACAAATACGTGGAATTAGCATCTGAGCGAAAGCGGGTTGACAAAATACGCACCAAGGACTAAGCACTACCCCCTTTGGCGTAGGCACCACCTTGGAGTTCCACGCCTTCCGCGCTTCGGCAAATCCACATGCCCGTATAACTCTTCTCCCCCGCCTACTCCAGTACCCTCCTCGCTGAAATAATCGCTATATCGCTCATAGGGTTGATTTCACCAATGTAGCAATTGAACGCAGGTTTTCCGAAGTTGACTTGATGGCGGTGGCGAAGGATTGGCAGTTTTCTTGGAGCATGCGGGCGAGTTGGAGGAGGAAATTATGGCGGTAGGGGAGAGGGAGGGATTTTAGAAAGGTCAGGACAGTGCCGAGGGAGGTATAAATCTGGATATCTGGATGAGAGGGTAATTAGTTTGAAGAAGGATAGACGAAGGGGCTAGAAATTACCGTTGAAATATCCGACAACGGTGTATCAATCGTCGGGCGAGTAGGAAAGCTTCCGAGTCGTTGTGAGCGTAGTTCAGTATCATTGCAGAAAAAGGATACTCGTAGGAAAGGCCGTTAAGCAAGCTCTTATATAGAGGCGCGAGTAAAGGAGCCATAACGATCATGGTAGTGAATGACGACGGTTGAAAAAGTGCGTTTACTACACAAAGCTGTCCGGGCCGGTGACGTTTAAACGCCGACGGAGCGAATTTCCGTCCTTGAGATCTCTCTTCCTCAATTCATTTCCAATATGTTCCCCACCTCAAACCCAGTGCCACTTGGATTTAAATGGACGGATATATATTGGAGTAGAGTAACCGAACAAGCAGATTATTCATGACTGAAAATAAGTAATAGTGATGCGAAGTCGGCGTCAGGCGAAGTAAAGAATCAGAGCCAACGGTTCGAGCAACGGCCCACGGGCAATCTAACAATGAGAATCTTTGACATTATATCCCGGTCTGGCAAATGGCAACCGCGAAGTTCAATCAATCAAGACTCAAGGGCCAGTTCCACCCCACTACACGCATCGACACTTCATAACTACTTCCATTAACGACTAGGATAAACATGTTTGGCGCAAGTCAGCCTCTTTTAAGCTTGGCAACACTTGTATATGCTCGTGTCTAATGATAACATGTGTGAATTCCACGCATGGGTATAATGGCCAAGATAGACTCCTGCCAGTGAGACAACGAAGGCCATCAGCGAGTGCAAGTTTAACTCAAGTTCATTCTACTCTGCTTCTTTTCCTCGGACTGATGTTTAACTCAGCATTTTACCTTCTTTTGAACACCACGATAACTGCCAGAAACCGGTTTGTCATCCCGGCCTTAGTTGACGCTTAAGTTTAGAAAGGTTACTACACTCCGAAAGATATTACCTACCTTTCCCCGTTATGTATCAATCACAGCGCCGGTACTACCGAGTGGCCAAGGTCTCACGAAAGTTATTATGTCCTGCGGCAAAGATCCATAAACGAATTCAAGTTGTTCACGATTGACATTCAATACGCTTTGGTAAAACAGAAAAATTTAATGGACAGCTCATATACAAAGGATCTTCGATTCTGGTTACGAGTGAAAATGATGTACATAGTATAGCGACCTACCAACCGAAAAAAAATAAAAAAAAGAGAACATAATACGGAATCGCCCACCCCAAGAAAAATGAACAATCAGCGCACACAATAAATAACGAAGTATCTCATTCAAACCTAGGTCCTAAATACAAGGTTTGCATGGCCTTCTTTGTACTAGCTTGCCTTCTTGTAGAAAAAGGCAGAACATACATAGCGATACTAAGCCTGAGGCTCTGAGCTAGTGCAATTTTCAGATAGCCTGCGCCAAAAAGCGATCGCGAGTATATATATCCATATATCAAACAGCCTCCATCGCTGTATTCCATTTTCTGGTAGACAAAATAGCAGATCGCTGCAAAAAAAAAACAAAAAATTCACATCAATAATGGGAAAGGTGTTCAAGCACAAAACATTTATTTAAGAGTGAAGTTTGTATGAACTTCATACGTATTCTGACACAAGCATTGGAACTAATACAGAATTTATCATTTTATGACAATCATTTCCTAATGTGCTTTTTGAACAGCCTAAAAATTCCCTTGAATGCTTTATGGGGAGATTTTTTAGATGGTGCAATAGTATCTGAGGTAGGAGTGTTTATGTCAGCTCGGATTTCTATCAAGTCTTGTATCCTCCTGAGAGTAAGAGGGTGCTGCTCTCCTAAATTTTGCTTAGACATCTCCACAAGTGGCTCTAGGATCCGCAGAGCCTCTTGATGTCTTCCAACTCTAGAATATAGGTATGCCAAGGTGTCCATTTTAAAGAGAGTTGAAGGATGGTGCTCTCCGAGTAATTTCCTGCACTTCTCCAATACTGGCTCTTCAATTTGCAGAGCTTTCTCATTGTTTCCAATGTAAGAGAGGTCTAATGCCAAATTGCCCAGTCTAGCGAGAGTATCTGGGTGTTCTTCTCCCAGTACCATCCGTGACAGCTCTGCCAGTGGCTCTCCAATCTGCAGAGCTTCCTCAAATTTTCCCATTCCAGAGTAGATGTTTGCCAAGGCTTGCATTTTGTCGAGAGTATCAGGATGGTGTTCTCCCAAAATTTCAACTGACATTTTCACCAGTGGCTCTGAAAGCTGCAGTGCTTCATTGTATCTTCCAAAATGTGAATAAAACAGTGCTAAGTTGGATATTCTTTCCATAGTAACAGGGTGCTGCTCTCCCAAGATTTGCTTTGATATGTTTACTAAAGATTCTTCAAGGTGCAGGGCATCATTATATCTTCCTAATTCAAAGTAAACACTGGCCAAGTTTGTATTCTGGAAAGTGTATCAGGATGTTGCTCCCCCATTATCTGCTTGGACATTTCCACCAGTGGCTCTGAAATCTTTAGTGCTTCATTATATCTTCCTATTTCTATGTAGCTAATTGCCAAGTCACCCAGATTATCTAGAGTATCAGGATGCTGCTCTCCCAAAATTTTCTTTGACACTTCCACTAGTATGCTTCTAATCTGCAGAGCCTCTATAACCCTTCCAACTTGAGCATAACTATTTGCCAAATTGTTCAATCTGGTGAGAGTTGCAGGATGCTGCTCTCCTAATACTTTCTTGGACATCTCCACCAATGGCTCATCAATTTGTAGAGCTTCATTCCATCTTCCCCTATTGGAATATTGGTTTGACAAGGTATGCATTCCATTGAGAGTC
>KN834855.1:25830-37497 GCA_000827265.1 Collybiopsis luxurians FD-317 M1
CAACTGTAAGCCATCCTCTGGTTCCATGTCCTTTAACACTTTGGACTTGATGCTGATTTGTTTCAGGCTACTATTCCTCGAAGTAACAATGATGTTACCATGACTAGACTGAGGCAGAAACTTCCCCAAGTCAAGGTCAGGATCATCAGCATTATCATAGAGAATTATCCATTCTTCTTCATGCTGTGAAAGCCATCTAAGTCCAGCTTCCCAGTTGCTGAACTCACCAAGTCCATTCTTGAGAGCAGTATCATAGTAACCTGCCATGATGGATCCTTCAGAGTTTGCAGTAATCATGTAGGATTGAGTAAACCTTTGAATGGAGAGAGTTATTCTTCCAGACATCCATTCTCATAACTTCAAACACTGCTACCTTTTTCTGAATGTACTCATGAACTTCAAAGCAGTTTGAGTTTTTCCTGCTCCTCCCATCCCATGCAGAACAAATATTTTCTTTTCATGAGCTTCAGTAGAGGGAGACTCAACAATAAAATAGGTTTCAAGCTCTGAGAGAATATCCTTTCTCCCTGTAAAAAATGGAGAGACTGGAGTAAGGTCAGTCATGCCTGCAGTGAATCCTTTCAATTTCTGTGAGTAAATAAAATCTAGTATATGAAAGTGGAAAATGCTACCAGCTGGAGCAGTCGGAACCGTATTTTCTTTAGATCTCTCCGCTTCATGTATGTTGATTTGTTGAAAAGTGGAGGATGGACCAACGGTCACATATGACGCTCCAGGAAAAATAGCCCCTCTATCAGAATTTATGTTAACTTCCAACCGAATTCACAATCCAGTATCATCACTGACGAATTGTGTGTAATATTACCCCCAGAGCTCGGCACATCTTGTTGCAGATTGGAAATAGGTGAACTCAAAGATTGTTGACTCCTAAGAGGATGAAGAACATTAGATATTTTTTTATTGATCAAAATTTTCCCCACCTATCGGCCATTGGGCGGAAGACGAGACCTGGGGATCAAATGACCGACAAGTGTTCTCCATCTTATATATACCCACCAGCCATTGATTAGATACGATTATCATCATTCAATCATACATTCACCACCTGACATTCCACTCACACGGTGCTGTACTGACTAATGAATTGAAAGCGATGTATTGCGCACCTCCAGATATTCAGTCCATCAACCTTTCTGCCGCTCTCCGACACTTGTCGGAAATTGTGCAGGCAGGACGGTTCTTGGTTGCTGAATTATTACAATGCATGGTGATCAAATGCCAATCACTCTATATCTAATCAAAGCTATACCGGTGTGGCTGAATGCAAGCACGTCTCATATCCACAGTTCAAGCGCTTGACATTTAAGCGGCTTGATACATCCATAAATTACATGTTTTACCAAAACCTCGCAATACTTGTTAGCATACAATACAGTCAGTGGGAAAACACCATTCCAGTTATTCTCTCCTCCCACTCTTCTGCCTTATCACAGGGATGGCTCGAGTGTGTCTCGGTTTCTGTTTCTCCTCATCAGGGTTTACCACCTCCCACACCTGTAACCCACCCTCCGGCGTACTCTCTGGAATCTTCACATTCAACCTTGAATGAATGATCGGTGTAGGGTGGGTACCGGAGGATGATCTTCTCTTCGGCTCTGTCATGTTTTTAGAAAAGGTGAATATGAGGTCAAACAATAGAATCAAGTGCGAATGGGTCAAGACCGAGGGCAAGTTTGTAGTGTGGAAGAAGAGTGCCAAGGAAAGAGTCAGTACACCAGATCCAGTGAAGCATAGGCAACAGCGCATTGACAACTCACGCAGCAGGAATATCAACAGTCGACCGCTCATACGAGAAACATTCAAATGTGTTTTCGAGGATTTGACGACCATCTGAGAGCAGAGGAAAGGGGGAAGGAACATAATGATAAATCAGGATGGATTGCTGTAGGGAACATAAAATACATACATCCAGATTCTCCTACGCCTCCAAATGGAAGAACTTTCACTGTAGAATGAATCAGTTATCTATCTATCCATCGCGTTCTATCTAACACGATATGACAGGATGGTAGAAGCAGGTACAATATAATTCATAGAAGAAGTACATACCATCCAATTGCATAAAGGTATCATTGAAAACGAGGCCTCCGCTCATAGTATGTCAACGCACTATTCACAAAAGGTTCAAGTGAATCAGCATTTTGGATTCGGAGTTTTGGGGGATTGAGGGTATGAGGTAAATGAATGAATCATGAATCACCTTCGTCCTGGATCTGCTCGTCTGTGGAAAAGAGATACAGAACAAGCGGGTGATCCCTGTAAATATAAGGTTAGAGTTTATCAAACACAATATTCCAGCGTCAAGTGTGCGTGCGAATGTGTGAAAGGAACATGGTGAGTCCAAGGGGAAAAAAAATAGGATTAGGATTGCAATGCGATGATAGTAACCCCTCGAACGAAAGCAAAAAAAAAAAAAGAAACGAAAGAACGAAAGACAGAAAGCCGGCACTCACCTCTCACTAACCCAATCACAAGCCTTCCTAATAAACCCCTCCTCCTCCAACTCCACAATTGTCAAAATCGGTCCAAACGTCTTGGATTCCAACAACACATCCCCCTCCTTAACAAGAATCACCGTCGGCTCGATCTTCAACCTTTCCTCATCCATCCGACCTCCCATGAGCACCTTTCCTTTTGTCTTTTCAAGGAGACCTAATTGGGAAACCATAAGCATAAGCAAAAGCCAAAAATATAGAAGACCCGAATATGTATGAGGTACAATTGATAAGTATATCACACACGTTTAATCCTATTAAAATGCTGCAAATTAATGATATGCGCATAGGAATCTGACCCCAACGCGGTGCCTTGATCAGCGGGGTACATCTCCTCGTACGCCTTCTTCAACCTGTCAATGTACCGCGGGAGAGCGGAGGGGCTGATAAGGACATAGTCTGGCGATATGCAAATCTGAAGAAGGATGATCAAGAGTTGTTAGTAAACTTCAGGAGTGAAGGTGGGCGGGTAGGAGGGACGGAGAGGATGGACGGCAGAAAGCGAAGCGAAACAAAGTGCGAAGCGAAGTGAAGCAAAAGTTAACACATGGGACACAACCCAGTCCATTGTATCGCATCGCATCGTATTGAATCGAATTGTATTCGTATTCATATTCGCATCCAAAAAAACGCATTCCTATAAACAAAAACTTACCTGTCCACATTTCGTCACCTTCCCCCACATTGTCCTCTTCGGTGCGAGCTCCAAATCGCATTTCGGATCCACAATTATGGGAGACTTGCCCCCCAACTCGAGGGTGAGAGGTGTGAGGTGTTTGGCAGCTGCGGCGGCGATGATCTGCGCGATGGTTCTGTTTCCTGTGTAGAAGACTAGGGAAATGAAAAGAACAAAGGCATCAGTCAATCCATTGATCCGAGCCATTGATAAAACAGTTTGAACATATAGGAGATGTGTATATGAGGGTTCCGTTCAGTCATAGGACCACCATAACCCGAACAATAGTCCATAGACAAGAACGCTAAAGGCCATTATGGGAGTGGAGTTGAAGCAGCTGTAGCAATCATGGTACAGTGCTTTGCGTAATTCTGCAGCCCTCGGAATCCACGCCATTGTTGATTTATATTTGTGTAATGATACCCTGGCACCTCTTCCTCAACATTTCCCTCTGTAACTGCCATAATTTCTGGGAACTGGCCTTTATATCCTTGCAAACCTGCGGTAAAGACCCATATTTGCCATATTTTTCCTGGTTTGTACCCATACTGGTGAGATGCGCAAGGTTTGACAGATGACCCGATCACCGCATCAAGGTGTCACACCGTGCCATAGTTCCTCGACTCTTACAATATTTACTTGTCCCTCCAGCCTCCCATACACTGGGCCAATATTATAAACCAATATCCTGATTAGCTGGTGTCCATAAAGCTGCAAATATGATATACAGATATCCTCAGTACACTAGTGCTCTGTAGGTGCGCAGATCACATAAATACAAACAAACAATGGTATAGATTCTGGATTACACAAAGGACTAGTGAAATAAAGACAAGGTGGTGCCCATTTGACCAATGCTTAACTACATAATGCCTTCGGGCCGGGAGTCCTGACACTTCGCCGTCATCACAAATGTCCTTTCTCAGTTTCTTCAATAAAAACATCTGGCATATTCACATTCTTGACCCAAACATCCCTCTCTTTGAATTCAGCATGTTTTCAATCAAAGTAGGAAGATATTGATCATAATAATTTGACTAAGCGCTCTTCTTGCATGACTGAAAAGTAATGGTGAGATGAAGGGAACGCTTCCTCAAAGACTATATAAGTGGACAGAAATTGATTCGAAGCTGCCGCAAATCTCCATCATGATACACTCACTAATGTTGGTATACATGTTACTCTCAGCATGCCGCAGCATTGCATCTCAAGCTGTTTCCATTGAGAATACCACTGTCTTTTTCACAGACCTTGTTCCTGTGGGAACAACCTTGACCTTTCCAGCTTCGCCTTCTCAGGTAGCCCTTGTGGAAATGTGCAGAGTTGCTTTGAATGTGTCAATGTTGGACCAGTCTGGGTTCACAATGGAGGCATGGCTCCCCCAAAACTGGACAGGGAGATTCTTGAGCACTGGTAATGGAGGTTTAGCTGGATATATGTGAAGGATCTCGTTCTACATACCTATCATGTTTATTATCCCCTACTGCTTAGGCATACAATATGTGGATCTAGCATACACTACTGCTCAAGAATTCACTACAGTTGGAGCCAACAACAGCCATAACGGCACCAGCGGGAGACTTTTCTTTGACAATTCCGATGTATTAGCTGACTTTGTTTACCATTCGTGAGTGGAATCACTTTCTACTTCTTTGCTCTTTCCTGACCAAAAACCAATCATTATTCATACAAATGTAGTCATTGGAAAAGAGATTACTGGATGTTCTACAGGTGGTTGCCAGGGCTTTAAAATGGTGCAAGACTTTCCAGACAACTTTGATGGTGTAGTTGCCGGGTCACCCACTGTCAATTTCAATGATCTCACAAACTGGCAAGCTCACTTTCATAACATCCTCCAAATGCTTCCTCACCAACCTTCATCACAGCCGATGAGTGGGCCAGATTAATCCACGATAATATCCTTGAACAATGTGACACTATCGATGAAGTTGCTGATGGTATCATTGAAGATCCCAATCTGTGCGACTACATGCCGAAAGAGCTCATTTGCAGCTCATCGAGTAACAGCTCGGGCTGTCTCACTCCAGCGCAAGCCGGTGCAGTCCGGGAGGTGTTCAGCCCCATGTACGACACGCACGGGAAGCTGATGTTTCCGAGGCAGCAACCTGGCAGTGAGAACCCAGATCTAATCAGTTTGGTATACAGCGAAGATATATTCTCCATTTCCTGAGTAAACACAGAAAAATGTGTCCTTTGTTTGTTCTCGCCTGTTTTCATTCATGCCCCTGTTAGGACTGGTTCCACTTTGTAGTCTTCAACCCTTCCTTCGACGTGAACACTCTCAACTTGAAGGATTACCAAATTGCAGAAGATCTGAACCCCTTCAATGTTGCAACTTTCAATGGCAATCTCTCCCCCTTTCAATCTCGTGGTGGCAAGGTTATCGCCTACCATGGTCAAGCTGACATGTTGATCTCTCCCGCCAACACAGAATTCTACTACCAACATATCGCGAGAACAATGGGCCTTCCACCTTCCGAGATCAACAAATTCTTGCGCTTTTTCTGTATTAGCGGGATGAGCCACTGCTCAACTGGCCCTGGTGCTTGGGAGATCAGCCAGACTCTGGCGGGAGCAAGCGGCAACCTGACTTCAGAAACACTGGATCCAGAACGGAATGTTTTGACGGCGGGGGTACGATGGGTTGAAGAAGGTGTTGCCCCGGATACCATTCTGGGTACCAAATATGTGAATGATACGACGGCTTTGGGGGTGGAATTTAGTCGAAGGCATTGTCGTTATCCACTTAGGAATATTTATGACAGGACAAGCGATAGCAAATTTCCTAACAGCTGGTCATGCAAATAAGCAGGAAGGAGGGGGGAGTATAAGCCTTGAAATTGGCGAGTACTGATCTTGACCAGTGTGATACTAGGATAGGATAGGGTATTAGTTTGTATATATTTTCTCTTTGTGTTTTCTGTGTAGGTTACGGACTGTGAGTAGTAAATTGAAATGCCTGATGGTTGATGCTTTAACTTTGTCGCATTCGAATGAAGTGACCTTGAATCACTGATCAATGGTCCTGATATAGAGTAAGCTTCAAGAGATCGATGTTTGCTCGAGTACATATATCTATAATATTACTTACTAACCTCGGAATACTTGTTCACATATGACACAATCAATAATAAACTTCAAACCGCTCTCTTCCCTTCCTCAAGAGCTTTTTCTATGCGAGGAGTTTGGTATCAGTGCACATACCAATACCGTATTCGTGTTAAGGGCAAAAACGAGGCCGCCGTATGTATGGATGTCCACAGAGGCTCGAAACAAAAATCCCCCAGGAACAAACACCAAAAAGTATGTACCATCAAACTGCACAATAGTATCATTTAACACGAGACCTCCGCTTGTGGTGTGTCAATGTGCTTGGCGGGGTAGAATCGTCAGTGTTTGGTTTGGACAATGCAGAGGAGTATGGCGGATGGGAGGAGATTAAAGGGTTCACCCTCGTACTGCAAGGTACGACATACAAGACAAGGGGGTGCCTGGGCCCATCAGATCAGGCGGATCCTAAAGAAGCAAAACAATCAACACATTAGTTCAAACATTGGATGTGTAAATGCACAAGAGAACAAGGCAAATCTGAGGAGAGGAATGGATGGCATAGCATAGCATGATAGCATGCAATGCAATGGTAGAGCCTTACATGAAGAATACACTCACCTCACATTTAATCCAACTCCAGCCCTTCCTCTTCCGACTTCAGAATCGTCAATGTCGGTCCAAATTCTAATACAATATCTCCTTCCTGAGCAAGAACAGCTGCAGGCTTGACCATCAATCGGAGGTAAATTAGAAGCGAACAGGACATAGGAGAGTTTCGTTGTAGAAACCTGAACAAAAGTACATAGACAACTTGGATGGCGAGACGTACTGTGATCCCATTTCAGCTTGAATACCTTTGTAGCTTCGGTACACCCCCACAAATTATCAGTGTGGTATCCTGATGGGAATTTATTGGCAACAGTCATTGGAGACACCTTGCCTGTTAGTCGACAAAATCTTATTGAGCTTTAGGTGTACTGTGTACCCGGCTGCGTTGGTGTCTGCCGTAACCTGAACCTACCTAGATCTGAATGAATATTGTTACATCAGAAATAGAAGGCGGACATAGACAGAAAGGATGAGAGGAGAGTTCCTTCTACAAGTCAAAAACCATTAACCCCTGTCCACACACTCAAACTATCGACCCCAGCATCAGCACCACTATTAAAATTCACTCAGGGAAGATCATGAGGACCGTCCCCTTCAGCATTACTGGCACTGGACACAACACAGGCCATTGTATCGTTTCATAGCATTCCATGTCTACATCAAGAACGCATTCGTATCGTATCAAGAAGGCTCTTCGTACTCGAAAAAAACTGTATTCCCGTAAACAAAAAAGAACACGTCACCTGTCCACAATTCGTGACCTTTGCTCACATCGTGCTCTTCACTGCGAGCTCCAAATTGCATTTTGGGTCCACAATGACGGGAGACTTGCCGCCCAACTCGAGGGTGAGAGGTGAGAGGTTTTTGCGGCTGCGGCAGCGATGATGCAAGCGATGGTTTCATTTCCTGTGTAGAATACTAGACGAAGAAAAGAGCAAAGGCATCAGTGAGTCAATTAAAAATCGGGAGTCAGCGAGTGAGTGAACAAGCGATGATGGGTGCGATGATTCCACTCCCTGTGTAGAATAAGTGAAGGCATTAGCGATTCAGTTAAAAGTTGCGAGCGAGTCAGCTAGTGAGTGAACAAGATATAGGGCGTAAGAGGGGTTCACTTCAGTCAACGTATCACCGTAACCCAATAAAGGCAAGAAAACAACTGAAATGGAGAAGTAGGAGTGGAGGAAGCAACATTGATGGAAGGTTGATTAGAATCAGTGTTGTCATTTTTTGTACTAGAAGTGGTAGGATCAGAGATTGGAACAGTATTGTCAGAAGTAGGAGCATTGGAAGCAGCAGGAGCAGAAGGTCCAGAGGCAGATTCATTGGGATTGGTGGCATCAGAAGGAGCAGCAGAGGAACTGTTAGTTTTGGAGGTCTCAGCAAGGGCCTTCTTCCATGCTTTGAGTACACATTGCATTTGGTTGAGGGTTAAATCTTCATCCTCATCTTCAGGTGCTTTGTTCTTCAACAACGGAAGCATCCAACTGACAAATCTATAAGAAGGTTAGTAAATTTAATCACAGCCGATGCAAACAGTCATACTCTTGCCACACATCCAATGTCTTTTTGATCCAGTCATTGTTCTTATATTTCTCATTTTCAAAGATTGCAATCAGAGTGTCAAAAGCTTGATGTTTGTTGACACAGCCCTTGTTAACTTGGAAGTCATCGCTAGGTGATATGGTATGGTGGAGCTTGGGAGAATCAGAAGCAAACTGGTCAGACCAAAAGAAATGAAACTTACAATGAATGCCACATAAGCAATACTGTTTGCATGTGCCTTCCCTGACCACTGAATTCTTGGATGCTGCCAAAGCTGCTTCACTTGTCAGATTGGATATTCTTCATCAGTTTCATTGGGCAAGCTTTCAAAGATGGGACAGAGATATTGGCAATAGCATTCAGCATTGACTTTGCTAATAAATATGAAGATCCAAGTCTATGAGAAAAGGCTAGCTTGGCAAAGCATAATCAGCAGAGCATACCAAACACAATGCCCATCCTGAGAGCAGCTGATGCCAGACATATGCTGGTCCTTAGAAGCAGCATTGCCATTGTCACAGTATAAATCAATGGAAGGTGGTTGCTGGCAATAGTGCCACTTTTGAGTTCAATCTCCTGCACCTGCTGGCAAAAGCTAAAAGGAAGTCATTAGCATGGTCTTAAAACAACACTGACACTTACACTACAGAATCCTTATTTATCTGAAAAATTACATATGGCCATGGCAAGTGTACATAACCCTCAAGTTCCCTAGTATTTTGACCAAATACAGGGCAACCTGAGGGTATCCTGGCGGCCCACATCACCATGGGAGCCGTGGATTTGGATTAAATCCTCAGCGTTCTTTGGATTCCCGGTGAAGTGGGCAGAGCCCACCTATCTACTGCCAATGACCCAATGATGGCAAGGCTTGATTGGAGATGTTATCAGATTTGGAACTCTGAGCTTTGCGGCGGGATGTACAGCTGGGAGCCATGAACTGATATGCTATCAGAGTGAAACAGAAAAGAGATAAATGAATAATTTACATTTGAGGTGACGTGTCCCTAGAAAGCGCCAGAGAAAATTAGTATATACATGTGTTTTCTTGAGGCAGTATGCAAGGAGGGTGATGAAAGTGTAAATGCATGACACTCAGTCGGGATGCTGCAGTGAAATGTATATTTTGGACAGTACAGTTAGTTACGAGTGCATGGAATGGAATGGAATGCCGAGTTTCTGCTCTGACGATTCTGTGCCTGATCCAAGGCAGGCAATTTTGAATTGATCTAATTTTCGCAATTTACACAATTTTAGCTAGTTTTCATTACATTGATGATCAATGATCCAGGATCCGCAAGGTAATTTGTTCCAGTCACTGAAAAGGGCACGAGTCCTGCCACGCGTTAGCGTTGGCCCACTATGCGTCAAGTATATGTAATTGTGTTCATTTACAACAGTTCAGTTTGAGCGAGTCGGCGGGTGTCAATGCAAGACAGTTCAGGAGGTATAAAGCCCTTTAAATTGAACCAGGTGCGGGAGGCAGGAACTGTTTGAATTCTACAGTATGGCTGACACAGATAAACTTAAATTTGGACAATTTATGACCTACATAATAAGCTGAGGGCCAGACAAATCAGCATTAAATCTTGATGGCCTGTAACAATTTAAGAAGCTGAAAAACTGAGAGCAACAGTCAAGCGGAAGATGAGCGGAAGAAGAGACGAAGGCAAAGCGGGGGACCGGAGGTATATTACATCTAGCCGCCCAGTTGTCGCGTGATCTGAGCCATTTGGCGCGCACGCTGACGCGCCGTAGGGATGTTCCACAGCTGGATGTCTCTTCCACATCATGACCGACAGCGCAGACCACTCACTGCCCCCATGGGCTGCCCCAGATTTTCCAGAAACAAATGAAGAAGCTTTGAAAGCCTTACAAACTTACAGGAAGAAGGATGGGGAGAAAGGTTCGTAGTATCAAATATCGCGCAGTTCTCGAATTCCAACCTTGGACCTTCAGTCATCGTTCGTTTCAAAGCCATTGGGAACGCTCCGATAATGAAGCAGAACTTTTTCAAAATCACCTCATCGAATAGATTTCAGGCTGTCATGCAATTTTTACGGAAAGAATTAGGCTACAAGGGCTTAGGACCACTGATGAGTCTGCGCAACGACTGGGCAAGTTCAAGTCAGCTCATTTTTTCAGCATACGTATATCAATCTTGCCTTCTTACCAGCACCCGATGGCAGCGTGCCAATTTATTCAAGGTCCATTGAGCTCTTGGGTGACCCTGAATGCTACCTTCTAAGCCTCCCATTTCAATTCTAGCCGTTCCAGACGGACACCATCTTATTGTAAATTATAGGTACGATCCTTAGCTCTCGCTCTCAGCGTCCCTCTGAAACGCGCTATCAGCACTACGGCTGCCTGGGGCTGACTATTTGTGTACATGCACGCGATACATGTTATGAATTGTACACTAATCTGCATCGGTGATCAACCCATGAATTGCATACTGTGAACCTGTAATCAACTTACAATCGTGAACTTTGCCCGAGGCTCGGTCCAAGAAGAATACTACCACGCATTCTGGAATGGACACTCGATTATAGATATAAAAGCTTTGGACTCAACGATCTTTCAAAATCACAGTCAACCATGCCCCTTCCAGAAAAATTCGATGCATTCGTTCCCTCCAATTTTGTGGAATTGCTTGCACAATCCGACTTTCAACCAGCTCCCTTAAAGCTCGCAGAGCTCAGAGAGCTAGACAGCTCTATCGTTACCTTCGGAGGTTCTCTCAACCTCGCGGAAAAGCTTTATTCGCAGTTCCTGTTCAACCATTGCCAGCGGTGCTACTACTTTGCTCTTGCCATATTAAGCAACGGCTTCCCTTCTAACTCGCCCTCTGTACCTCAAATTCCCCGCGAAACAGTCGTCAAGGAGCTCTATCTCACCTGTCTCCTGCACGACTTTGGCCTAAGCACTCACGTTGATGCTACCACACACCCTGCTCACGACATGACGTTCGAATTTCATGGTGGAATCATGGCGTACGAGCATCTTCGAGCCGAATACATTTCTACGCATCAGCTCAATGATATTCACATTGCCGATATCACGCAGAGCATAATGCTTCACTGTGCTCTGTTTGAACACGGCAAGTCCTCCGCATTGGGTATGCTGATCCAACTTTCTGCGTTTCTCGACGTGTTCGGATATGGTGCATTTGGCCCAGACTCTATGGAGAAGTTGATCCATAGGGACACTGTCCGGGAAATTGAGCAGGCTTTTCCTCGAAATGATATGGCC
>KN834855.1:38560-66865 GCA_000827265.1 Collybiopsis luxurians FD-317 M1
CACCGAACGGTATGTTGGCATGGAGCTGGTTCACACAGTTGACCTACGACGAACGGTAGATTGACAAAAAGGCTGGCTTTGAAACGTACCCAAGCAGTTCCAGCCTGCAAGGGGTGAGCTATCTAAGTGCACGATTAATATCCTTGCTGAAGACGGCTGAGGCTAAGCAGTACATCGTATCGTTGGCTTGTCGAATAACATCTAAAAAATTGTCGTGAATATCCGAAGATGCAACGGCACACTCAATACTGCATACCCTCTTCATCTTCAAATTTGATAATGACACCAGCAGGACCGAAAATCTCTTCCTGTACGATTCTCATGTCAGGAGTGGTGTCGGTGAAGATGGTTGGCTGAATAAAGAATCCTTCCGTGCCATGATGTTCACCGCCAAGGTAAACAGTAGCCCCCTGCTCCTTGCCGGATTCGATGTAGTCCATAATACGTTATGAACGATACGAAACGTTACATGTCGATTTAGAGATACAAAAAAATCACGAACATCATACTGGATCTGAGACATCTGCGGTCCCTGATAGGAGTCGGTGGCAAACAGGTCGCCAACCTTCAGGGCCCTGAATTTCTCGGTGAACTTGGCCAAAAATTCGTCATAAATACCAGACTGAACGAAAATACGAGAACCAGCGTGTAAGGGTATGGATCCTACTCGAGTGCGGACAGACTGATGAGGACGTAATCTGGCGATACACAGATCTGGATAACGAGTCAAGGTTTCAGTTTTTTTCAGTCATGAGCAGAAAGTTTGGTCGGGGAGGGTAGGATGGAGGGAGAGGGTATGTAGCAGGAAGTGAGAGGAAGTGTGAAGCAAAGTAAAATGAAAAAAAAAAAAAAAAAACACAGGGAAGAACTCTGCAAAAAAGGAGAGAAGAATGGAGCCGAAACTTAGAGAATTCGGTTCTGCTCTTGAGGTGCAGCCACAATGCAGCATGTGGTATCGCATGGTGAGGTATGGTATCATATGGTATGGCATCTATGGTATGGCGTAGTATCGCATAATATTGGATCGTATCATATCGTATCCGTATCAAGAAGGGCCTTGTGAATGAAGTATACGTAGCTGTCCACAATTCGTCAACTTCCCCAACAGCGCCCTCTTCATCGCGAGCTCCAAATTGCATTTCGAATCAGCAAGCACAGGTGAATTGCCACCTAACTTGAGATTGAGGGGTGTGAGGTGTTTGGCAGCTGCAGCGTCGACGATCCGTGCGATGGTTGCGGTTCCCGTGTAAAAGATTAAACCAAAGGGATCAGTTGGTCGAGCATTCGGGAGTGAGAATATGTAAGGAATATGACGGCGCAGTTAAAGTATCACAGTACCTAGAACAATGGTACCAGGACACAGATAAGAAAAGTTGAAGGAAATGGAACGGAACGGAATGAGCGGGACTCAAATGTACTATGATCCCTCTTCAACTCCCGCACCTTCGTAATCTCCGGTACACCCACACATACAACCCTTATCACATCTTAATCGAGGTATTTTGGTAACAGTTCGCGCAGAGACCCTGCATAATGTGAAGTGACTTTGGTGAGTTTGTCGCATACGGTACACCTGGCCGCGAAGGCGCCTATTATAGCTTGAATCTACTAAGTTCCGAATGATGATTGAGTAGAGCAAATCGTCATGATTGAACAGCGATGGAAATAGAGGATACAGATAGAATAAGGAGATAGATCCTGCTGAACAAGACCGGACGGCATCAGCACAAAGCAAAAAACTGAACAGAAACCCAAAAAAACTCACCAACGAGTAATACCAAGCACCACTCCTTCGGTATAGGCGCCAACTTAGGCTTTGAAGCCTTCTAAGGCTCCGGCCGATCTGGATACCCTGTACAACTCTTCTCCCTCGCCAACTCTGTTACCCTCTTTGCCGAAATAATAACCCGATTGATCTTTTGGTTGATGTCACCGATGTAGACCTCGACGGCGGATTTACGGAGGACAGCGTAGACGGTGGAAGCAAACAAGGAGTAGTCTTCTTGGAGCATGCCGGCGACTTGGAGGTGTTGGCATGGACGCCAAGGAATGGAGAAGGTTTCGCGGGAGGTGAAAGTTGTGTCGATTGAGGTGTCGATCTAGATAGTAGGGTGATTAGATCCAAGAAGGAGATAGAAGAAGGAGTAGAAATAACCTTTGAAATATCCTCCAAGGGTGTATCGACCACCTGGAGGCTAAGAATGCTTCCGTGTCGTTACGGCGTCGCGATCTCAAGTACCAGTGAAAATGGGAAAGACGTAGAGATAGGATAGGTCATTAAGCACTTATATAGAGGTGCGAGTAAAATGGCCGTAACGATCATTAGTGAATGACGACGGTTGAAAAAGGTGCATTTACTACACGTACCAGCCGGGCCGGTGATGTTTAAACACCGACGGAGCGAATTTCCGTCCTCCTTGAGGATCTCTCTTCCTCAATCCACTTCCAATATGTTCCCCGCCTCAAACCTAGTGCCGCTTGGATTTAAATGGACAGATATATATTGGGATAGAGTAACCGAACAAGCAGATTATTCATGACTGAAAATAAGTAATAGTGATGCGAAGTCGGCGTCAGGCGAAGTAAAGTATCAGAGCCAACGGTTAGAGCAACGGCCCACGGGCAATCTAACAATGAGAATCTTCGACATTATATCCCTGTCTGGCAAATTGCAATGGCGAAGTTCAATCAGTCAAGACTCAAGGGCCAGTTCCACCCCACTACACGCATCGACACTTCATAACTACTTCCATTAACGACTAGGATAAATATGTTTGGCGCAAGTCAGCTCTTTTAAACTTGGCAACACTTGTGTATGCTCGTGTCTAATGATAACATGTGTGAATTCCACGCATGGGTATAATGGCCAAGATAGACTCCTGTCAGTGAGACAACGAAGGCCGTCAGCGAGTGCAAGTTTGACTCAAGTTCATTCTACTCTACTTCTTTTCCTTTGACCGAGGTTTAACTCATTAACTTCAGCTTTGTATCAGTACTTTTGAACACCACGACGACTGCCAGAAACCGGTTTTTCATCCCGGCCTTAGTTGACGCTTAAGTTTAGAAAGGTTACTACACTCCGAAGAATATTACCTACCTTTCCCTGTTATGTCTCAATCACAGCACCGGTACTACTGAGAGGCCAAGGTCTCACGAAAGTTATTATGTCCCGCAGCAAAGACCTATAAACGAATTCAAGTTGTTCACGATTTACTTTCAATACGCTTTAGTAAAACAGTAAATTTAATGGCCAGTTCATATAGTGAAAATGATGTACATAGCATAGCGACCTATCAACCGAAAAATAAAAAAAAAAGAGAACATAATACGGAATCGCCCACCACAAAAAAAATGAACAATCAGCGCACACAATAAATAACGAAGTATCTCATTCAAACCTAGGTCCTAAATACAAGGTTTGCATGGCACGAATTCAAGTTGTTCACGATTTACTTTCAATACGCTTTGGTAAAACAGGAAAATTTAATGGACAGTTCATATACAAATGATTTCCTATTCTGGTTACAAGTGAAAATGATGTACATAGTATAGTGACCTACCAACCGAAAAATAAAAAAAAGAAAAAGAGAACATAATACGGAATCACCCACCCCAAGAAACAATGAACAATCAGCGCACACAATAAATAACAAAGTATCTCATTCAAACCTAGGTCCTAAATAAAAGGTTTGCATGGCCTCCTTTGCACTAGCCTGTCTGGTAGACAAAGGTAGAACATACACACTGATACTGAGCCTGAGGCTCTGAGCTAGTGCAATCCTCAGATAGACCGCGCCAGAGAGTGATTGCGAGTATATATCTCCATATATCAAGCAACCGCCAGACAAATTAACCGATCACTACAAAAAAAAAAAATACGCATAAATAATAGGAAAGGTGTTCAAGCACAAAACATTTATTGAAGAGTGAAGTTTGTATTAGCTTCATATGTATTCTGACACAGGCACTGGAGCTAATACCACAATTATCATTTTATGATGATCATTTCCTGCTGTGTATTTTGAACAGCCTAAAAATTCCCTTGAATGCTTTATGGGAAGGTTTTTTAGATGGAGCAATATCTGAGGTAGGAGTGTCAATGTCAGCTCGGATTTCCATCAACTTTTCTATTCTGCTGATAGTATAAGGGTGCTGCTCTCCTAATGTTTGCTTAGACATCTCCACAAGTGGCTCTAAGATCTGCAGAGCTTCTTGATGTCTTCCAACTCTAGAGTATATGCTTGCCAAGATTTGCATTGCAATGAGAGTCGAAGGATGCTGCTCTCCCAGTAAGTTCCTGCACATCTCCAATACTGACTCTTCAATTTGCAGAGCTTTCTCATTGTTTCCAATGCAAGAGAGCTCTGATGCCAAATTGCCCAGTCTAGCGAGAGTATGTGGATGTTCTTCTCCCAGTACTGTCTTTGACAGCTCTGCCAGTGGCTCTCCAATCTGCAGAGCTTCCTCAAATTTGTCCATTTCAAAGTAGATGTTTGTCAAGGCTTGCATTTTGTTGAGAGTATCAGGATGATGTTCTCCCAAAATTTCAACTGACATTTTCACCAGTGGCTCTGAAAGCTGCAGTGCTTCATTGTATCTTCCCAAACATGAATAAGACATGGCTAAGTTGGATATTCTGGTCATAGTAACACGATGTGGCTCTCCCAAGATTTGCTTTGATATGTTTACTAAAGGCTCTTCAAGGTGCCGGGCATCATTATATCTTCCTAAATGAAAGTAATCCCCGGCCAAGTTATGTATTCTTCCAAGTGTATCAGGATGTTGCTCCCCCATTATCTCCTTTGACATTTCCACCAGTGGCTCTAAAATATTTAGTGCTTCATTGTATCTTCCTATGTCACTGTAGCTAATTGCCAAGTTACCCAGATTATCTAGAGTATCAGGATACTGCTCTCCCAAAATTTCCTTTGACACTTCCACTAGTATGCTTCTAATCTGCAGAGCCTCTAGAAACCTTCCAACTTGAGCATATCCAATTGCCAAATTGTTCAATCTGGTGAGAGTTGCGGGATGCTGCTCTCCTAATACTTTCTTGGACATCTCCACCAATGGCTTATCAATTTGTAGAGCTTCATTCCATCTTCCCATATTGGAATATTGGTTTGACAAGGTATGCATTCCACGGAGAGTGAGTAGATCCTCCTCTCCAAATGATTCTTTTGTCATTTTCAACATTGACTCTGCAAGCTTCATAGCTTCCTTATTTTTTCCCAGGTTGCCCAGCACTTCTATAACCCAATTCATTTGATCTAGAGTCAGACGATGCCTTTCTCCATATTTCACCTCCAGTTTATGCCACAGTGGTTCCCACAAATCATAAGCTCTGGAATAGTAGCCACATTTAAACCACAGATAGCCTATTGCCCAGTCAGTGTGGTAATCTCCTGTAATGTCAAAATCTGTACAGTGCGGAACTAGTGACCTTAAAAATGCCATATCTGCATCATTCATGGCAATTGCTACAGTACTTTGAGCTTCTAGCTGAAAGTCTGTTTGCTTGGCACTCTCAATGCTGTCTCGAATCCAGTGATGGACTAATGGATGCAATGAATATGTCCCTCCCTTGTCAATACTAATCAGAGAATATGAGCTGATTATTTGAACAATGTTGTCCATCCAAAGTTCATCCCACTCTAATTTTTGTGATGTAAGAAATGACAAAACAGGATAGGCTGCCAAAGTCTCTACTTCTTTTTCCCATGGGAGATTATTCAATGCCCTCTGAAATAATTTTCTCGAAATCCCTTCATAGTGATAGAACGAACACAACCTCAAAAATGTTTTACATTGTTCATCCAATTTTTCCCAGCTAAGATCCCAGGTAGCATAGACTGATAATGAATATTTTTCCATGCTTTGGGGCAGGCTCCTAGTCATCAATGCTCGTTGATGCTGTTCCAATCTGTGTAGATATGAATCCAAACAGTTTTGCTGTGATATATAGGACCCAGCATGCACAAGAGCTAAAGCAAAGTAATGCAACTTTGCTGCAATATCAGATGCCATTGATTCTTCCTCTGGAGTTGCCTGATGGTCTTTTATAGCATGCTTCAAAAATAACAGAGTGCCATCCTTGGGTTGCATATTTTTCAACTCTTTGGACTTGGTGCTGATCTGTTTGAGGGTACCATTCCTCGAAGTTACAATGATGTTACCATGACTAGACTGAGGCAGAAACTTCCCCAAGTCAAGGTCAGGATCATCTGCATTATCATAGAGAATCATCCATTCTTCTTGATGCTGTGCCAGCCATCTAAGTCCAGCTTCCCAGTTGCTGAAGTCACCAAGCCCATTCTTGAGAGCAATATCATAGTAACATGCATTGATTGATTCTTCAGAGTGCGCAGTAATCATGTAGCACTGAGTAAATCTTCAAAGGGAGAGTGTTATTCTTCTGACATCCATTCTCATAATTTCAAACACTGCTACCTTTTTCTGAATGAATTCATGAACTTCAAAGCAGTTTGAGTTTTTCCTGCTCCTCCCATCCCATAAAGAACAAATATTTTTCTTTCATCAGCTCTCATTGAAGGAGACTCAACGCTGAAATAAGTTTCAAGCTCTGAGAGAATATCCTTTCTCCCTGTAAAAAATGGAGAGACTGGACTAAGGTCAGTCATGCCTGCAGTGAATCCTTTTAGTTTCTTTCAGTAAATAAATCCTAGCATGTTAAAGTGGAGGATGTTACCAGCTGGAGCGGTTGCAACTGCATTTTCTTTAGGTTTAGCTGCTCCATTTATGTTGACATTTCCACGGATGGTAAAGTTTGATGCTCCAGAGAAATAGTCTCCTCTGTAAGGATTTACATTAACTCCAAACTGTTACAATATCTTGTGTTGGTACTCACGAGTAGTGTGTGGCAGATGCCGGAATATTTTGTTCTGGACTGGACATATGTGCAGTCACATGTGATGCTCCAGGAAAAATAGCACCTCTGTAAAAATTTATGTTTACTTTCAACCGAATTCACAATTTCGTGTGTCATCACTGACAAATTGTGTGTGACATTACTCCCAGAGCTCCGAACATGTTGTTGCAGACCGGAAATAGGTGAATGAACAATTTGTTGACTTCTAAGGTGACGGAGAACATTAGATATTTTTGTATTGATCAAAATTTTTCCCACCTATCGGCCATTGGGCAGAAGTTGAACCTGGGGATCAAACAACCGCCAAGGGTTCTACATTTTATATATACCCGCCAGCGGCTGATTACATGCGATTATCATCATATAATCATACATTCACCACTTGACATTCCATTCACATGATGCTGTACTAATGAATTGAAAGCGATGTATCGCACACCTCCAGATATTCAGTCCATCAACCTTTCTGCCGCCCTCCGACACTTGTCGGAAAATTGGGCGGGCAGGAGGGTTCTTGGTTCCTGACTTATTGCAACACATTGCGATCAAATACTGATCACTCTATATCCACTCAAAGCTATGCCGGTGTGGCTGAATGCCAGCACATCTCATATCCACAGCTCAAGCGCTTGACATTTAAGCGGCTTTATGCATCCATAATTTACCCGTTTTACCAAAACCTCGCAATACTTGTTAGCATACAATACAGTCAGTGGGAAAACAACATTTCAAGTTATTCTCTCCTCTCACTCTCCTGCTTTATCACAGGGACGACCCGAGTGTGAATACAAGGTTATGAAACACAATGTTCCAGCGTCAAGGGTGCATGCGAATGCGAGACAGGAATGTGACGAGTCCGAGGGGAAAAAGATAGGATTAGAATTAGGATTGCAGTGCGATGATAACCCCTTGGACGAAAGCCAAAGAAAAAGAAACAAGAACACTCACCTCTCACTAACCCAATCACAAGCCTTCCTAACAAACCCCGCCTCCTCCAAGTCCACGATCGTCAAAATCAGTCCAAATGTCTCGGATTCCAACAACACATCCCCTTCCTTTACCAAAACAACCATCGGCTCGACCTTCAACACTTTCTCATCCATGCGACCTCCTATGAGGATCTTTCCTCTCGTCTTGTCGAGGAGGCCTAATTGGGACATTTTAAGCTGAAACCGTAACCGAAGCCAACGCCAAAAAAAGACAAGAACGTATAATAGGAACATATAATACATGTATAACATACACCTTTGATCCTATTAAAATGTTGCAAATTAATGATACGCGCATACAAATCTGACCCCAACGCGGCGCCTTGTTTAGCAGGGTGCATCTCCTTATACGCCTTCTTCAACCCTTCAACGTACCGCGGGAGAGCGGCAGGGCTGACGAGGGCGTAGTCGGGTGATACACAGATCTAGATAACGAGTCAAGATGTTTATTTTTTTTAGTTATTCAGTCATGGGTAAAGAGGTTTAGTCGGGGAGGGCGGAATGGAAGGAGAGGATACATGGCAGGAAGCAAAGTAAATTTTAAATATTCGGCTCCACGCTTGTAGCGCATCGTATCGTATCATGTAACATATGAGAAACGTAGGAGGTACACGCACCTGTCCACAATTCGTCACCTTCCCCCACATTGTCCACTTCGCCGCGAGCTCCAAATCGCATTTCGGATCGACGATCACGGGAGACTTGCCGCGCAACTTGAGGGTGAGAGGTGTGAGGTGTTTGGCGGCTGCGGCGGCGATCATGTGTGCGATGATTCCGTTTCTTGTGTAGAAGACTAGATAGAAAACGAAGGGATCAGTCAATCCATTCATCTATCCATCCGAGTCATTGATAAACCAGGTTGAAGGTGTAGGAGATATGAGATATGAGGGTTCAGTCATAGACCACCCTAAACCGAACAGCGATACATAGACAAAACAACCTTGAATGGAATGAACTCTCGAAAAAAAAACTCAAACGTCCTATGATCCCACTTCAACTCCAACACATTCGTCATCTCCGGAACACCTCCACGCACCACCCTAATCACATCCTGGTCGAGAAATTTCGGTAGGAGTTGTTGGAGTAGTTGGACACGACTTCACTGAGTTTGAGGCATACGGCTGCGATGGCGCCTATCGTAGCTTAGATCTATGTTCCCAAGTTCTGAATATCATATAGATCATGATACACGGATGGGAATCGAAATAGCATGTATGGATGGAACGAGGGGATCATTCTTGTTTGACAAGAACGGGTAGACCACAAATACGTGGAATTAGCATCCGAGCAAAAGCAGGTTGACAAAATACGCACTAAGGACTAATAGAAAGCACTGCCCCCTTCGGCGTAGGCACCACCTTGGGCTTCAACGCCTTCCGCACCTCGGCAAATCCACATGCCCCATATAACTCTTCTCCCTCGCCCTCTTCAGCATCCTCCTCGCTGAAACAATCGTTATATCGATCATAACGTTGATTGCACCCAATGTAGCAATTGAACGCAGGTTTTCTGAAGTCGACTTGATGGCGGGGGCGAAGGACTGGCAGTTTTCTTGGAGCATGCGGGCGAGTTGGAGGAGGAAATTATGGCGGTAGGGGAGAGGGAGAGATTTTAGAGAGGTCAAGGCAGTGCGGAGGAAGGCATGAGTCTAGATATCTGGATGAGAGGGTAATTAGTTTGAAGAAGGATAGACGAAGGGGCTAGAAATTACCGTTGAAATATCCGACAACGGTGTATCAATCGTCGGGCGAGTAGGAAAGCTTCCGAGTCGTTGTGAGCGGAGTGATCTTCAGCCTTGCTACAGAGAAAGGATACTCGTAGGAAAGGCCGTTAAGCAAGCTCTTATATAGAGGTGCGAGTAAAATGGCCATAACGATCATGGTTGCGAAAGACGACGGTTGAAAATAGTGCATTTTACTACACAAAGCCACCCGGGCCGGTGACGTTTAAACGCCGACATAGCGACTTTCCGTCCTTCTTGAAGTTCTCCCTTCCTCAATCCACATCTCATATGCTTGCCCGACTCAAACCCAGTGCCGCTTGGATTTTAATGGACGGATATATATGGGGATAGAGTAACTGAACAAGCAGATTATTCATGACTGAAAATAATGGTGATGCGAAGGTCGGTGTCAGGCGAAGTTAAGAATCAGAGCAACGGTTAGAGCAACGGCCCATGGGCAATCCAACAATGGGAATCTTTGACATTATATCCCGGCCTGGAAAACGGCAACGGCGAAGTACAATTGGTCAAAACTCAAGGACCAGTTCCTCCCGAGTTCACGCATCGACACTTCATAACTACTTCCATTAACCACCGCAATATATATGTTTTGCGCAAGTCAGCTTCTTTTAAGATTTGCGATGCTTTTGTTTGGTTGTGTCTAATCATAAGTTGTGTGAATTCCACGCATGGGTATAATGGCCAAAACAGACTCATGCCAATGAGATTACGAAGGCCTTCAGCAAGTGCAAGTTTGACTCAAGTTCATTCTACTCTACTTCTTTTTCCTGTGACCGAGGTTTAACTCATTAAATTCTGCTTTGTACCAGTACTTTTGAACACCACGACAACTGCCAGAAACCGGTTTTTCATCCCGGCCTTAGTCGACGCTTAAGTTTAGAAAGGTTACTACATTTCGAAGGACTTTACCTACCTTTCCCTGTTATGTCTCAATCACACTACCGGTACTACCGAGTGGACAAGATCCATAACCGAATTCAAGTTGTTCACGACTGACATTCAATGCGCTTTGGTAAAACAGTAAATCTAATGGCCAGTTCATATACAAATGATTTCCTATTCTGGTTACCAGTGAAAATGAGGTACATAGCATAGCGACCTACCAACCGAAAGAAAAAAGCAGAACGTAATACGGAATCGCTCACCCCAAGAAGCAATGAACAATCAGCGCACACAATAAATATCGAAGTATCTCATTTCAAACCTAGGTCCTAAATAGAAGGTTTGCATGGCCTCCTTTGCACTAGCCTGTCTTCTTGTAGACAAAGGTAGAACATACACACCGATAATGAGCCTGAGGCTCTGAGCTAGTGCAATTTTCAGATAGCCCATGCCAAAAAGTGATCGCAAGTATATATATCCATATATCAATCAGCCTCCATTGCTGTATTCCGTTTTCTGGGAGACAAAATAGCAGATCGCGGCAAAAAAAAAAGAAAATTCACATCAATAATGGGAAAGGTGTTAAAGCACAGCATGTTTATTTAAGAGTGAAGTTTGTATCAACTTCATACATATTCTGACACAGGCACTGGAGCTAATACCACAATTATCATTTTATGACAATCATTTCCTGCTGTGTTTTTTGAACAGCCTAAAAATTCCCTTGAATGCTTTATGGGAAGATTTTTTAGATGGTGCAATATCTGAGGTAGGAGTGTCAATGTCAGCTCTGATTTTTATCAAGTCTTGTATCCTACTGAGAGTATCAGGGTGGTGCTCTCCTAATGTTTGCTTAGACATCTCCACAAGTGGCTCTAGGATCTGCAGAGCTTCTTGATGTCTTCCAACTCTAGAGTATAGGTATGCCAAGGTGTCCATTTTACAGAGAGTTGAAGGATGCTGCTCTCCCAGTAAGTTCCTGCACTTCTCCAATACTGGCTCTTCAATTTGCAGAGCTTTCTCATTGTTTCCAATGCAAGAGAGATATAATGCCAAATTGCCCAGTCTAGTGAGAGTACCTGGGTGTTCTTCTCCTAGTACTGTCTTTGACAGCTCTGCCAGTGGCTCTCCAATCTGCAGAGCTTCCTCAAATTTGCCCATTCCAGAGTAGATGTTTGCCAAGTCTTGCATTTTGTTGAGAGTATCAGGATGGTGTTCTCCCAAAATTTCAACTGACATTTTCACCAGTGGCTCTGAAAGCTGCAGTGCTTCATTGTATCTTGCCAAATATGAATAAGACATGGCTAAGTTGGATATTCTTTGCATAGTAAGAGGGTGCTGCTCTCCCAAGATTTGCTTTGATATGTTTACTAAAGGCTCTTGAAGGTGCAGGGCATCATTATATCTTCCTAAATCAAAGTAACTCCTGGCCAAATTCTGTATTCTTCCAAGTGTATCAGGATGTTGCTCCCCCATTATCTGCTTGGACATTTCCAGAAGCGGCACTGAAATCTGTAGTGCCTCATTATATCTTCCTATCTCTCTATAGATGACTGCCAAGTTACCCAGTCTATCTAGGGTATCAGGATGCTGCTCTCCCAAAATTTCCTTTGATACCTCCACTAGCATGCTTCTAATCTGCAGAGACTCTAGATACCTTCCAACTTGACTATATGTATGTGCTAAATTTTGCAATCTGGTGAGAGTGTTCGGATGCTGCTCTCCTAATACTTTCTTGGACATCTCCACCAATGGCTCATCAATTTGTAGACCTTCATTCCATCTTCCCATATTCGAATATTGGTTTGACAAGGCATGCATTCCTCTGAGAGTCATTGGATCCTCCTCCCCGAATGATTCTTTTGTCATTTTCAAGAGGGACTCTGCCATCTCTAATGCTTCTTTATTTCTTCCTAGTCTTTCCAGAGTTTTTATAACATTGATCATTTGATTTAGAGTCAGAGGGTCCATATTCCCATATATCACCTCTAGTTGATGCCACAATGGTTCCCATACATCATAGGCTCTGGAAAAGTACCCACATTCAAACCACAAATGACCCATAGCTCTATTGGTGTGTATATCTTCTGTAATTTCAAAGTGAATGCAATGAGGAACTAGTGACCTTAAAAATGCAAAGTCTGGATTGTTTATGGCAATTGCAACAAGACTTTGAGATTCTAGCTGGAAGTCTCTTTGCTTGACACTCTCAATGCTTTCTCGAATCCATTGATGAAGCAAAGAATATGTCCCTCCCTTCTCAATACTGATCAGAGAATATGAGCTTATTGTCTCCACAATGTTGTCCATCCAAATGTCATCCCACTCCAATTTCTGTGATGTTAAAAATGACAGAACAGGATAGGCAGCCAAACTCTTTACATCTTCTTCCCATGAGAGATTATCCAATGCCCTCTGAAATAATTTTCTTGGAATACCTTCATAGTGATAGCATGAACACAATCTCAGAAATGTTTGGCACTGTTCATCCAATTTTTTCCAACTAAGATCCCAAGTGGCATAGACTGACACAGAATAGTTGTCAATACTTTGTGGAAGACTCTTTGTCATCAATACTAGTTGATGCTGTTCCAATCTGTGTAGATATGAATCTAAGCAATTTTGCTGTGATATATAAGAGCCAGCATGGACAAGAGCTAGGGCAAAGTAATGCAATTTTGCTGCAATGTCAGAGGCTGTCAATTTTTGCTCTGGAGTAGCCTCATGGTCTTCAATAGCATGCTTCAAAAGTAATTGTATGCCATCCTCTGGTTCCATGTCCTTTAACACCTTGGACTTGATGCCGATCTGTTTGAGGGTACTATTCCTCGAAGTAACAATGATGTTACCATGACTAGATTGAGGCAGAAACTTCCCCAAGTCAAGGTCAGGATCATCGGCATTATCATAGAGAATTATCCATCCTTCTTGATGCTGTGCAAGCCATCTAAGTCCAGCTTCCCAATTGCTGAACTCACCAAGTCCATTCTTGAGAGCAATATCATAGTAACTTGCCATGATGGATTCTTCAGAGTTTGCAATAATCATGTAGCATTGAGTAAACCTTCAAACAGAGAGAGTTATTCTTCAAGACATCCATTCTCATAATTTCAAACACTGTTACCTTTTTCTGAATGTATTTATGAACTTCAAAGCTGTTTGAGTCTTCCCTGCTCCTCCCATCCCATAAAGAACAAATATTTTCTTTTCATGAGCTGAAGTCGGGAGAGACTTAACAAGAAAATAGGTTTCAAACTCAGAGAGAATGTCCTTTCTCCCTGTAAAAAATGGAGAGACTGGAGTAAGGTCAGTCATGCCTGCAGTGAAACCTTTTTGTTTCTGTGAGTAAATAGATTCTGGTATATCAAAGTGGAAAATTCTACCAGCTGGAACAGTTGGAACTGCATTTTCTTTAGATCTCTCTGCTTCATGTATGTTGATTTGTTGAAAAGTGGAAGATGGACCAACAGTCACATATGACGCTCCAGGAAAAATAGCCCCTCTATCAGAATTTGTGTTAACTTCCAACCGAATTCACAATTTCCAGTATCATCACTGACGAATTGTGTGTAACACCCCCAGAGCTCGGACCATCTTGTTGCAGATTGGAAATGGGTGAATTAGTTTGTTGACTTCTAAGGGGGATGGAAATCATTAGATATTTTGTTTTGATCAAATTTTCCCCACCTATCGGGCATTGGGCGGAAGACGAAACCTGGGGATCAAATGACCGCCAAGTGTTCTACACCTTATATATACCCAGCCATTGATTAGATACAATTATCATGATATAATCATACATTCATTGGTTGACATTCCATTCACACGATGCTGTGCTGACTAGTGAATTGAAAGCGATGTATCGCACACCTCTAGATATTCAGTCCATCAACCTTTCTGCCGCCCTCCGACACTTGTCGGAAAATTGTGCAGGCAGGAGGTTCTTGGTTGCTGACTTATTGCAACGCATGGCGATCACATGCCAATCACTCTATATCCACTCAAAGCTATGCCGGCGTGAACGAATGCAAGCATGTCTCATATCCACACCTAAAGCGCTTGACATTCAAGCGGCTTCATACATCCATAATTTACATGTTTTACCAAAACCTCGCAATACTTGTTAGCATACAATACCGTCAGTGGGAAAACACCATTTCAAGTTACTCTCTCCTCTCACTCACCTGCTTTATCACAGGGATGGGTCGAGTGTGAATATATCAAACACAATGTTCCAGCGTCAAGCGTGCATGCGAATATATGAAAGGAACATGGCGAGTCTGAGGGGGAAAAGATAGGATTAGAATTAGAATTGCAATGTGATGATAATCCCTCGGACAAAAGCCAAAGAAAAAGAAACAAGAACACTCACCTCCTACTAACCCAATCACAAGCCCTCCTAACAAACCCCTCCTCCTCCAAGTCCACGATCGTCAAAATCAGTCCAAATGTCTCCGATTCCACTAACACATCCCCTTCCTTTACCAAAACAACCGTCGGCTCGACCTTCAACACTTCCTCATCCATGCGACCTCCCATAAGGAACTTGTCTTTTTTCTTTTCGAGGAGACCTAATTAGGACATTTTAAGCCGAGCCCATACCAAAGCCAAAGCCAAAGCCAGAGTCATAAAAAACAAGAACACATAATAAGAACATATAATACATGTATAACATACACCTTTGATCCTATTAAAAAGTTGCAAATTAATGATACGAGCATACAAATCCGACCCCAACGCGGCGCCTTGATCAGCGGGGTACATCTCCTCGTATGCCTTCTTCAATCCCTCAACATACTGTGGGAGAGCGGAGATGAGAACGTAGTCAGGCGATACACAGATCTAGATAACGAGTCAAAGTGTTAATTTTTGTAGTTATTCGGTCATAAGTAAAAGGTTTAGTCAGGGAGGGTGGAATGGAGGGAGAGGATATATGGCAGTAAGCAAAGTAACACGCACCTGTCCACAATTCGTCACCTTCCCCCACACCGTCCTCTACTGTCGATGCTTTGACTTCGTCGCATTCAAATGAAGTGATCTTGAATCACTGATCAATGGTCTTGATATATAGTAAGCTTCAAGAGATCGATGTTTGCTCGAGGACATATATCTATGATATTACTTACTAACCTCAGAATACTTGTTCACATACGACACAATCCATAATAAACCTCAAACTGCTCTCTCCCCTCCTTCAAGAGCTTGATCTATCTGAGGAGTTCGATATCAGTACACATACCAATACCGTGTTCATGTTAATGGCAGAACAGAGGCCGCCGTATGTAAGGATGTCCACAGAGGCTTGAAAGAAAAATCCCTCAGGAAAAAACAACAGAAAGTATGTACAATCGAATTGCACTACAATATCATTTGACACGAGACCTTCGCTTGTGTGTCAATGTGCTTGGCGGAGTAGAATCGTCAGTGTTTGGTTTAGACAAGGCAGAGGAGTATGGCGGATGAGAGGAGATTAAAGGGATCACCCTCGTACTGTAAGGTACGACGTACAAGACAAGGCGGTGACCGGGCCTAGTATGAGATCTGGCGGATCTTAAAGAAGAAAAACAATCAACATGTTGGTTCAAACATCGTATGCGTAAATGCACAAGAGAACGAAGCGAATCTGAGGAGAGGGATGGATGGCATAGCATACCATGGTAGCATGCAATGCAATGGTAGAGCCTTACATGAAGAATACACTCACCTCGCACTAATCCAACTCCTTCCTCTTGCGACTCCAGAATCGTCAATGTCGGCCCAAATTCTAATAGAATATCTTCGTCCTGGGCAAGAACAGCTGCAGGCTCGACCATCAATCGGAGGTAAATTAGAAGCGAACAGGACATAGGAGAGTTTTGTCGTAGAAACCCGAACAAAAATACATAGACAACTTGGATGGCGAGACGTACTGTGATCCCATTTCAGCTTGAATACCTTTGTAGCTTCGGTACACCCCCACAAATCATCAGTGTGGTATCCTGGTGGAAGTTTATCGGCAACAGTCATTGGAGACGCCATGCCCGTTATTCGACAAAATCTTATTGAGCTTTAGGTGCACTGTGTACCTGGCTGCGTTGGTGTCTGCCGTAACCTGAACCTACCTAGATCTGAATGAATATTGTTACACCAGAAATAGAATGCGGACACAGATGGAAAGGATGAGGGGACAGTTCCTTCTACAAGTCAAAAACCATTAACCCTTGTCCACACACTTAAACTATCGACCCCAGCATCAGCACCACTATCAAAATTCACTCAGGGAAGATCATGAGGGCCGTCCCCTTCAGCGTTACCGGCACTGGACACAACACAGGCCATTGTATCGTTTCATAGCATTCCATATCTACATCAAGAACGCATTCGTATCATATCAAGAAGGCTCTTCGTACTCGAAAAAAACTGTATTCCCGTAAACAAAAAGAACACGTCACCTTTCCACAATTCGTGACCTTCGCTCACATCGTGCTCTTCACTACGAGCTCCAAATTGCATTTCGGGTCCACAATGATGGGAGACTTGCCGCCCAACTCGAGGGTGAGAGGTGAGAGGTTTTTGCGGCTGCGGCAGCGATGATGCATGCGATGGTTTCATTTCCCGTGTAGAATACTAGATGAAGAAAAGAGCGAAGGCATCAGTGAGTCAATTAAAAATCGCGAGTGAGTCAGCAAATGAGTGAACAAGCGATGATGGGTGCGATGATTCCGCTTCTTGTGTAGAATAAGCGAAGGCATTAGCGATTCAGTTAAAAGTTGCGAGGGAGTCAGCTAGTGAGTGAACAAGATATAGGGCGTAAGAGGGGTTCACTTCAGTCAATGTATCACTGTAACCCAGATAAAGGCAAGAAAACAACTGAATGGAATGGAACTGAATGGAACTGAATGGAACTGAATTGAACTGAATTGCATAAAAAAGGGGTTAGTGATTTTAACGAGCGGCCAATCCGAGCTTCCGAGCAAGTCCGAGCAAGTCCGAGCAAGTACGAGCAAGTAGGAAGAGCAGCCTCCAAGTAATAAGCCCAGACCTAGGCCACGTATGATAACTAGAGCAAAAGGTGGGAGGAGTTAGATTCAGTGAAGTAGTTACTTTATTACTATATGCAATTTACCTGTGCAACCTTCGTCGCTGCCTTTCTCTCCTGTTGAGAATGTGCGAGAAGGTACTTACACATTCTAGGAGCGACTCAAGCAGTGCTCCATTGTTTTCTTAGTAATCTCTTTAAGTATTATCGAAATTAGTAGAATATTCTAGAAGTAATTACTCTAGGTATAAAAGATGTACGTAGAGTAGCTAAACAACAAGAAGTTTCACTATTCCTGAAGTACTTGCCATAACCTTTTCTCAACATCTCCTGAAGACACTTATGCCTGGTCATGCAAGCAAGTACAAGCAACTACAGGCACATCCGAGAAAGTACAAGCAAGTACGAGCAGGTACGAGCAGGTACGAGCAAGTACGAGCAAGTACGAGCCACTGGTCCGAGTGTCCGAGTGTCCGAGCAACTTCAGCGAGTGTCCGAGCAGCTTCAGTGTGTGTCCGAGCCATATCAATGGAGGTTAGAGGTACCTAAGGATGTCATTTTATGTCTTATTTTATCAAACTTGCTAAGCACAAAATGTCACAGCAGAATTTGCATAGCTAATGCAGTGTACCTTCATATATATTTAATTGAAGATTGAGTTTCTGAGCGTTTCGAGCATTTTTCAGAAGTATACAACCTTTAATTGTGGTATTGGCAAGTATATATCAAATGTACTTTGAGAATGGAAGATAGCTAGTTTCTTCTCTATGCACCGAGTATGCAAGATCACTAAAAAGTTCAAGTAGTTCATTCAATGATTGTTGAGCCCTATTAAATGTCTGTAGCTTAGCGTTATGGACCTAAATACACATTAACAAAATATTTCCATATGGCTCGGACCTCGGAGATTTTTGCTCGTACTTGCTCGGACACTCGGATAGGGCGCTCGTTAAAGTCTCCACCCCGCATAAAAAAGAACAGCCCGGACTCGACTCAACGTCCACCACCTTCATAATCTCTGGGATACTCCCACATGCCACTCGAATCGGTTTAGTCGCCGTTCATGTGGGTATGTTATGTATACATAACATATGTGGCAGTGCCGTTCGGGTTAAGCGGTGCAGGCAGACGGACCGCATTCTTTATCTATTTAATATCTAATCTCTGAATCACACGCGCACTGTGCATGTAAAACGACGACACAGCTACAAGCGCATTTTCCTGTGCTCTATCTCTTTCCGCTACTCTCTTTCCACTTTTTAAATTCAATTTCCTTTTTTGCGATAAGTTGATTGGATTGTGGGCAAAGGTCAATGGATAATGAGCCTCCGAAACGTGCAAGGGGCCGCCCGAAAGGCTCCAAAACCAAAGAAAGACAGCCTGGCGCACCCAGACTTGGCCGTCCACCGAAAAATCAGACAAATGGTATATCTTTTGATCTCTATTGTATAATATTTACAAGTACTATAATGCTGTTAGATTTTTCAATTACGTCCTTACCTGCACAAATAAATCAAAGTGCATCTCAAAGTAACACTGTACCATCGGGTATATCTAAACTTCTGTCTGGATTTCTTTGCATGAAACTAACTCAATATCTTTAGAGGAATCAAACAGTGCATTACCAGCATTGGAAAACTCAAACTCACCCAGTCAAGAACAGGGAGGCAGCATTGAAGCCAGTTCCACTACCCAGCCTGGAACTGTGTTTGAAAATCGCAATAAAGGTAAATTGTCCTAATTTTTACTTTAATAGTTTCATTAACCACATCTGGACTGAATTAGCCTACAGCCAACATCTTGAAGAGCTCAAGAGATACCAAGATGCCGCTGCTTTGGGCAGTTCAAGTAAGGACTTTGTCTTCAATTTTTCTCTTATTTTATTAGTTATCATTCTTTGCTGCAGAGCCTTTCTTTACATCTAAAAGCCGATGGAATTCCAGTGTTGATAATTTTCCATTGGATAATGGATATGATTCTGATGAATCTGACCATGACTCAGATGATGGAGAGTATGGAGATGGAGCAGATGTGACAGCAGTACCTTTGAATAGCTTAGGATTTGACCACTTTGGCAGTGAAGAGCAAGGTAAACCTTATAACTTTCTCCATTTCCTATTGATCAGCTTTCATTAATTTTCTTAGGATGGTTTCCAAGACCAGCTAACATGTCTCCATGGCTTTATCAATTTTTCATTAATAAGGTAAAGCCATTGCTTTCACGGAAAACTGGTGTACACTCTGCACCCCCCCCCCCCCTTCCTATTCAGCAACGTTCTCACTCTACAGTCCTGTATCAATGTGGTTGAATTCTCCTGATGCTTTTATCAACCTACATAGCTACAGATTTGACCCACATAATCTTCAAATACCCTGTATCTGTCTCTGGCTTCCCCATCACTTTGTTCCAGAGCTTAGATGCCCTGAATGTAGTAACAAGCTGACTGTACATGGAATACGGCCCCCTCGCCGTATCACTGATCTGGAAGATAATTTCTGGATTACTACACAGCGCTATCTCTGTGCAAAGAATAAGGGGCAGTCCCAAACCCATAGTGGCTGTGGTCGCACTTTTATTGGATGGTCTCCTCGTCTCATTGATTCACTCCCAGCATATGTCAGACTTGCTTTTCCTTGTGTACTCTCACGGAAGAGTGGTCTCTCAAATCGGGTGATGACACTACTGCATGTCGCAAATCAGCACAAGATGGGTCCTACAGGTGCTCGTGCTTTATTGCTTGAGGCCCATACAAAACGATTCAATACATGCCAGCTCATGTATCTTGAAGCTATATTTGAGCGGGAACAAGGAGCAGAGTGTAATGATGTTGTTGGAAATCAACCAACTTTATATTATTTCCGTTCAGCAGAGAAAATGGCTGAGTTTGGTAGCTTTGATGATATCAATGGCTATGGTGGCTTTGTGCCTTCTTGCTCATACCTTATTACAATGCTTAACCGTGACATTGAGCGGGATGAGGTGTCAGCAAACCAGCACACTGCATTGCTTCCCTTTAAGACTGGGCATGTTGATGACTCACACAAGGTTTTTCAATTTCCATTCATAGCCTGTGATACAGAACAGTAATTAGTTGTTATATCTTAGATTGTAAAGTGTCTTTCTAATGGTTCTGGAGTTCATACCTTTAATGGTCTCTGGACTCTGATGAGTGGTTGGTTTATACGGAAGCAGGTTCTAACTTTTACCAAGTCTCATCTTGAGCGCCAAGGACCAATGCATTCACTTGCAGACTCACTGAGTCTATATGGCTATGCAGAGCCTCAACTTTGGTTCTCAGATGTCCCAGATAAGGTTTGTTCAAGATGTCATAGTGTCTGTATTGTTGCCTGTTGATTGTGCTTGGCAGGACAAGAGCCTAATTGAAGATGCATTTCCTAAAATAGCAGAGGGATTGCATCCAATGGCTGAGGCTCAAGGACTCAAATCCCTCACAATACCTGAGGATTTTCAAATCCAGGTTGTTGATAATCCAAGTATTGTTAACACAATTCTCTGCCCCAAATTGATTGAGCTTCATGACAATGCTACTTCATCTCTCCATTATCATTTTGATGCAGAATGGAATCGGTCCTGCTCTCTTGGGGTTTCAGTAATTGTTCTGCTAGAGCATGAAAATAATCAAGTATACATCTTCAGAGTATGATTTTTTATTACTGCTTCATGATTTCAAATGTCTGATATTAAATATCTTACTTATATCAATATGCTGAGCTACCTGAAAGTCTTGCCCGTCTTCTTCTTCATCCTCAAGTTTTCTTTATTGGGTCAAATATTGCAAGTGATTTTGGGCGGCTCAAGCGGCAGTTCTCTACTCTTGCCAACCATCAATTCAGAAACCTTATCAATCTCAAATCATTGGCAAAAGATCGAGGGCTCATCCTTTGGGATGAATCTGGTGCACTTGCATACCTGATGAAAAAGCTTCTCAGTATTCATTTACCAAAAGAGGACTATAGCCGCATCTGTGAGCGCTGGGAACTACCTTTTCTTGAGGATGACTTGCGCCAGTATGCTGCACATGATGTGTATGCTTCACAATGCCTATATCAACATATATCTGCTACTTGTCCTCCACTACAAGTTGACACTTCCTGTGCACCAGGAACCAAGGTAGCCATTCACATTAATGAAGGAGGTCCCATTGCAGCCATTGGTCAAATTTCTAATAGCCAGTCTGGGAAGATACATGGGGTAGCAATCAAAACTCCAGCTCAGACCCGTTTAGCTGTTGATATTGAGACAGTTATTCTTCCAGATGCATGTTCACTTCTGCATTTTCCTGATTCAGCTCCACCTTCTAGGGTAAAAACAGGAACTCGAGGTCTCACCCTTCGTCAGTTAAGGGGTGAACATGCAGATGCAAATGGTATTTTTCAAATTGTTGCCCATGTCAAGCAAGTAACCTTCTATAACAATGAGGTCAGTTGGCATTTTAAAGTCTTATATGTGTTATCTTGAGCTACTATTGCTTTGTAGTTGGTTCTTCCTTCACCAGCCCACAGTATTGCCTGGGAACCTTCAGCCTTAATACCAGAACAAAATCAGCAGAGTGGCAGTGATGGTGATGAGGATGAGTTAACAGAGGAAGTTCCTGCCCTTCTAGAAAATAACCTTGATAATGATTCCAATGCAAACTCTGTGGCCCAATTGATGGGTGATCATGCAAAGGGTGAGTAAAACAATGTTACTGGAATGCTCCATTCAAACTATTTATGTAGCACAAACTGCATCCAATTGCCCAGATCCTTCTGATCCACAAACAATAAAGCCTTTCCTCACTGAACTTGCAAGACTCATAGAGTCAGCACCATCTCTTTCTGAAAGTGAACTCTACACTCGCATCAAAAAGGATCTCTTCCATGCCTTTCATATGATTGAGGTCCCAGCTAATCATGGTCTGAAATCCACCTTCTCTCGCATAATGCGCGACCACATTCTGTCTTGGGATCCAGTCATATGTGAAAGGATTGACAAAGTATGCAGGGAGAAACTGTCAACTACTTTTGAGGGTATGCTTGCAAGAAATCCAAAGTGGATTCAAAGACGTTGTCCTCGATATGTTCCACCACCATCAGTACTTGTTACTGTATTGCAATATGTTTTCCAAGTATTTGGACATGCAAAAGATGCAAAAACAGGTGTGCCATTGTTCAATGAACGAGCATGGCAAAAGGCAAATGCTGTTCTTGACCTGGCACGTAATGGCTACCTTTCTGATTCTCGAGAAATTGGTTTATATGAGCCCTCTGGCTCTGATCAATATGGGCTGGAGCTATTCGGGTGTATTTGGGGATCTGGAACTGTGAGGCAGTGCATAGTGGATTTTATGGTCATCTTCCATCAAAGCATTGTAAGCTCTACATTCCTAATGTTAGAAGCAGTTAATTAAAATCACATAACAGGTACACCCCGGTTTGTAGTTAATTGGATGACTGATGCTCGAACTTGGCATAATTTGCAAGCAAGTAACTCTTTCTTCAGCTTCCTATCAACCTAACTTTAGTCTTTTATACTAGGCATATGCAAAACATCAGTTTGGCTCTAACTAGGAATATCATCATTCAATTTCAATGATAAACCGGACTCACATTCTTCTCAATTATCTGGATGGGATAGTTGATGGGGCCCAGTCTTACTCTAACTGGCTCAACTGTGATCTTTTTGCCCCAACAAAAGAAATATTTAGTATATCTATCTTTCCAGGTTAGTGTATGGTTAAAATTTTGTTCTGCTTGTTCCAATATTCAAATAATAAACAGAGCTACTACAAGTTCATCTCAAAATGGAACCCTTTGATGAGATGACATCTCCCCGAGGATTACATGCTAATGATGATTGGCTTCGCTGACGGCAGGGACTTGCACTTCCAGTAATTCCTCCCTCAACTTCTCAGGTGCGAAAATATTTCTTTGAAAAGCTGCCAAAGTATGCCTTGCAAGCCAGCCAGGAAGGCAAGAGCAGAATAGACTGGACAAAATTTGCTCAAGACTGGAACTCTGAAGCTGATGGCACCTTCCACTTCTATGTTACTGTTGAGATTCTTGAGGCATATGCAAAGAATTGGGACAAAATTACCAATCAGCATGCATCCCAGGAGCTCATCACTGAGCATTTGACTATTCTTAAGCAAACAAGTCAAATTTTTAGTGGGCCCAATCAGGATTTTCCAGCCCAGATCACCTCTGCAAGCTTCCCACTGATTGTTCAACCAAGTCGAGGTGAAATTGAAATTGACCTTGGCCCCCAAATTGATGATAGCCAGAGGGTGCCTCAAAGTCTTTCAACTTCCCTTTCAGTTTCTCAGCCAAATTTAGCTCAAACATTTTTGGCAGAGGGATCTTCTTCCAGGTAAGCTTTTATTCAGCCTTAATACCAATTTATATATATATACACTTATGTGATTGCTTCAGAAATACTGAACAGAATGGTGCCGACTCTCACCTGCATTCTGCAGAAAATGAAGTTGATGATAGTGGGTGAGTAGTAAATTTTCTGCTCAAATGGGGATTTGCCACTGATTAATACTTTATTCCTGAACTAGGCGACCACTTAAACGGGCACGCACCTCAACAAAAAAACCCAAGTCCTGCCGACGATGTAAAAGTGAGAAGTGCAAGGGAAGCGGTGATCTCTCGTTGTGTCCTGAACCTTGTATCACTCCATGCAAGCATTGTGGCAGCCTCGATATTCAAGTATGCAAGGGTGTGGATAAGGGGCGCAGATGTACTAACAATATTCAATCTTCTGGTTCAGTGCCTTGACTAGGTTTGATGTATTATTTCGCTGACTCAGTATTGCCAAATTTACATGAAAATTGGTAATTAGCTGCTCCGGGGAATAAAAATAATATGTATTTACTTTTTACGCCTTAACGATAAAGCCTTGAGGCTATGAAAGACCTGCCAGCAGCAACATCACAACTTCGGCAAGTTTCAATCAATAAGCGCCTGCACCTGTGTTCATGTGATTCAGCAAGTTACGTGTCAATGTCTCATGACTGCACATAACATGAACATAACAAGCGCCGAAAATGTTTGAGCGCCGATGTTATGTCCATGTTATGATAAATGATTTTCTACAGTGCCATTGAAAAGAGTACATAACAGTTCCTTTGGTAGTTAGTGTATTATATCTATCCTAAATCTGCCTGCTTTTTTCTGAAAGGTGTAGGCAAGGGATTAACTCTCGCAACCAGAAACTTGCATCGAAGGTTTTATTTCGCTACTGCACCCGTGCTCTCGGCCATCGGCCATAATTAATTTCAGAAATGTATTGAAATTCTCTCTCTCTCGGATTTTATTTTATTTTATTTCAGGCAAAATCCCCGCTTCCTTACCCACACGAATGAAATCAAAACCCTCGAATCACATCCTGGTCGAGATATCTTAACAAGAGTTGTTGGAGGCGCCCAGCATAGTTGGATGTGACTTCGCTGAGCTTGAGGTAAACAGTCCACTCGGCTGCAATGGCGTCTATTGTCACTTGGATGTGTGTAAGTAGGTGCCCAAGGTTTGGGTAATCATGATTGAGTATTAGGTATTGATAGGGAATGGAATGGATCTTGGAATGTACAGATAGAATGAGGGGGTAGTTCCTATTCAACAAAATCAGTTAGACCCAATCTAAACAAGGTTGACGGAACCCCTCCAAAATAAACACCAAGCATCACCCCCTTCGATGTAGGCACCACCTTGAGCTTCCAAGCCTTCTCCGCCTCCGGCAAATCCAGATGCCCTGTATAACTCTTCTCCCTCGCCCACTACCCTCTCAGCTGAAATAATTGCGCTATCGATCACAGGTCAAGGGGGTCCGAAAAAAAAAAAAATTTATATACCGGGGGTCCGAAAATTATTTTCGGGCCTCCGCTGCGAACCTACCTACCACCACGTGATATTTGCGGTCACGTGTAATTCAAAGAAGGAAATTGATTATGCTAATTAAATACCGCACAACTCTTTTACCCAAGTACTACACCCCCAATTGAGTCTTGTAAAGCCCTCAACTGACTCCAAAGTTTTAATATCAAGTATGATACTGTGGACCAAAATACAAATTAGAAAATGATATTCCACAGTCATAATGCCAATAACTACCTGTATCGTCAACGTAACCCAGCCTGTGCCCTTGCCAATTCATTTGATGTAGTTCAGGCATAACACCTTGCTACCTGTATCAATGGTCAGATTCTAAAGAGGTAAGTTAGCAAGTATTCATGAATAAGCAAAACTCCTTACCACTGGTAAGGAGTTACCAGATTGCTATTACTTTCAGACATCTTTACAAGAAGAAAGTGATAAACAATCAAAAAGGAGTGAGCAATTGAGAATTCAGATTCAAGTGGCATGCAGATCATGTCGGCATTGAGTTCGGCACTGCTATTTGAGGGTCCTCAATATGTCAGTCAAAAAATATTTTTCAGGCCTCATCGCCCAACCTACCTACCTACCCTTGGTCCGAGATTTCCCGGCCTGGACCCCCTTGAGTGAAGTACATGTACCTGGTTCAACTCTGGCAGCGCAGGCGCACCTTCCTTTTGACCCTACAAACTTGCGGGATGTGGGCCATCGCGCTGCGCGCATGGCATGTACAAGTCCAGATGCTTGTTCTGACTTACGACTTTGCAATAGCACTTTCTGTCACTGCATCCATTATAGATATCCACCACATGAAATGTACACGCTATTGCTATACAAGAATACCATTGTTCATAAATGCCATCATGTTTTGCTTCCACCCATTGCTATCCTCAGTATCCTCTTCAATCTTGCCGACAGAATACGGAAACTCCACTGGCAAAACAACACTAATGTCGAGATCGGTGCAAACGATAATAACAAATACTGAACCCTTCATCCCATTCAACCTAGCTTTCATGTTTACACGAACGACTTCATCTTGTAAAATCTCTTTAACCTGACCTACATCACCAATATCTTTCACTGAAGCATCTGTGACAAAGAAGGCTGTCTCTCGACGCACACGGCTTCCAGGGAAAAGCTGGCGGCAATGTGATGCAAAGACCACCGGCACCTTGTGCAAAGCATCCTGTGGTCTTGTTCACAGCTTGAAGGAATTGAATGCGGCTTGCGCAATGGTCGGCCGATGTTTCGCAATGAATTTACGCAGAGCTTCAATGGCAATGTGTCGCTCCGGAGCCTATGGCACCCTATTTGTTCTGTTACACTTGCACTTGGCTTTATGAGAAGCCCAATCCTTCTTCTGGCATTCACAGCTCTACAAACAGGCAGGAATCAGTTTAGGAATATGGTAAGTGACAGCAACTCGTACACAATACTTTTCCACCAGACAAGCAGAGCATTTCCTCAGGGGACTGGACACAGTGTGGATAACATGGCACTGGGCACACTGATTAAGCTGCCTGTACAAAGGTTCGGCATGTACAGAAGTCGAGGGTCCAACTAGTGAGACCAGAGGTACGGTTATAGCGGTAAGGAGCATTGCTGATTGCTCAGCAGAAAGACCAGTCGAAGTAACAGTTTCCATTTCTTTGAGCTTCAGTGCACACTATGTATATATATATCTTGAGCAAGGATGCTTACATGCATGACTCATGAACTTAACAATGTCTGAGAGCAAATGTTAGGGGCTTTTAAGTAATTGAAGCAGTGAATCCGAGTGAGATCCATTTTGATAATGTCCAGATGTTATCTGTAAAGTCATATTCGCCATGGATTCGATGGGCGGTGGGTCTATCCTACATAGTTACTCTGACTCCGAGGTCTCTGCACAAACTGAGGCGCAGATAACCGGAGATGGATTAGGGCGATTGTATTGATCTTATTTGCGCTGGTGTCCAGCCAACAGTTGATTGTCAGACAATTATTAAATGGACCGTATTACCTGTCATGCTGTGGACAAAGTAGATGGTTCTGTGGATGGATGCGGTAGGTAGTCCATATTTGACATCTAATTAAGAGTAGTCTGTCAGTCTCGAGGTAATAAGGTAATATACGTTTAGTGGTCTTCTGCCCTTTGAGATTAATATCTGTGTATTGAGGTACAAGAAAGAACCAAGTCGATAATTACTTTACATATGAGATCCGGATTTGACTTGCTTTTGACAGACTGATGAATAAATATGTACTACACAGCAGTCGAAGAAATAAAACAGTGAGAATATAAGGTAATACACGTTATACATTTAGTGGTGTTCTGTCCTTGCAGTTTAATGCCCATGTATCGAGGTACAAAATCGAATCAACCCAGTAATTACTTTACTTATGATGTCTGCTTTTGACTTGCTTTTGACAGACTAACAAATTAATTTTTCTACATAGGAGTGTGGCCTATAATCACAGAATTGATATATTTCAAAACATGGTCCATCACAAAAAATACCTAAAGCCTAGGCAAACTCAGTTTACCTGAGGTGTTCCAGGAATTAGGCCAAATCCTAGGGAACTTGAGAGTGCCTGAAAACCCTCTAGCTACCTAGGCCACCTGGTAAGCCCAGGATATGGCCCAAATCCTGGGTGCCCTGGAGGCTCCCTGGAGGCTCCCTGGAAGAAGCCTCTGAGTCTCTAGGATTTGGGCCAAATCCTAGGCATCCCTGGGGATCCCTGGGAGTCTTTGAGACATGTTTAGAAAAATATATATAAATATTTCAATTTAGATATTTCATTTGCATCTTTTATGCTTTTTTCACTCCTTACTCCTCACCTCCCATTTTTAACTCTCACTTTCATTTCCTATCTTTATTCTCTCTCTCACCCTTACCCTCCCTTGCCTATATTCTTACCC
>KN834855.1:68835-80938 GCA_000827265.1 Collybiopsis luxurians FD-317 M1
GGACTATTCAGGGGTCCCTAAAGATCCTCAGGATGCCCTAGGATGCTCCAGGGATCCCCAGGGATCTTTTATTATCTTTAAAACTGACTGAGTGCAACATGTAAGCTTTCAGGCTGTTTCAGTTGCCACAAAAATGGGGGGGTGTCCTTGGGCCTCTTGAAGGTGCCTGTGGTGCCAGGGCAACCCTGGCAACCCAGTTCTACTGGGGAAACCCTGATGCCACTTCATGGAAACCTATGGGAGCCTAGGCATAAGGTATTTTTTCAGATGTCCTGCTCTATTGACTCAATTACAATCTCATCCCGATGCACAAGCATCCGTCGCTGAACCACTTGGCTTGACTGCGGAATCATAGACAGCCAAGTGATACGGTAAGGTTCATTGACATACACTTGGTACTGCGCAGTTGATATGTCATTTGAGTCTGCCGCTATACAGGAGCACCAAAAAACCTTCAAATTCATCTATATGTCACCCCAGTACCCAATTTCAAAATGCGAGCATGATCCAATGAAAAGGACAGATCCTGACCCTCAGAAGGACAAAAGAGTAACCTGCAAGCCATTAGCCAAAAAGCAAGATCGACGCAAGAAGACATTGGACAGAAAATGTCCAAATCAGATGAGTAGCATTCTCGAGTAAAAAATTTCAATGCCACGGAACTGGCCATGACGGTGCCAGAGAATCTCTAAGAAAAGAAGGGTCAAAGAAAGAAAAAGAAAAGTAAACAGCAAAATATGCACCAGCAAATCAAGAAATGAAGAAATATCATTGGAGGTGAAAAATGGGGTCAAGACCTGACATGGATGAAAAGCGACATGGGAAAAGTTCTGAACGAGGGAATTGCACTCTTTGGAAGTAAGGCCCAAAGTGTGAAGATCTAGTAAATCCAGACAACACAGAAGAGGATGTGATGAATAGATAGAGGAACTAAAGAAAAAGGACATAAAGATATTGGAAAGCAAGTGAAGCAGAGGATAGAAGTGAAACGCACAGTACAAGCTCAAACTTGGAAAAACGGAGGAGGGACTGTGTATTCATAGTTGGAAGAAGAGTAGAGATAGATAAAGGCACATTGAAGGAGATATTTAATGTGATGGGGGAAAAGGTAAAATGAATGTAAATTACAAGTGAAGAAAGCCAAGGAGGGGCAAAAGGGGATGACACATTAAGGACAGGGAAGTGACAGGGAATAGGTGTCAAGAAGGCATGTTGTAGCAACAAAAAAGAGAAGAAAAGAAAAAGAGAGAGAGAAAGAAAGAAAAGATATACGCACCATCACTAATGATAGTTTTAACAAGAACATGTTCTTCATCAGAGCCCATAGTATGAGGGTCGCACAGAATACGCAGGAAACAAACAAAAGGGAGACAAGGAGGGCAGAGATGATGGTGGTCAAGAAGTCACACATAACGCATGTCACCAAAAAGTGACAGTCCATATATAGTGAAAAAATCGGAATAGGAAATTGAGTGGCGTGGAAAAAAGGTCAAGTCCCCTGGCAAGACGATTCCTCCATTACATTCCGGACTCATAATAACATTAGCTTGATAATTGATGACTGATGAGAAGAACTCACAGCATCAGAATCCAAATTTGGCTTGGATTAGAAATATCATCAATGGAATATCACAAGGAAGAGAAAATGGAACAAACCTTGGGTACATTCATCAAATCACCCAATGATGATCAAGATGGAGAAGTAGGAGTGGAGGAAGCAACATTGATGGAGGGTTGATTAGAATCAGTGTTGTCATTTTTGGTACTAGAAGTGGTGGGATCAGAGGTTGGAACAGTATTGTCAGAAGTAGGAGCATTGGAAGCAGCAGGAGCAGAAGGTCCAGAGGCAGATTCATTGGGATTGGTAGCATCAGAAGGAGCAGCAGAGGAACTGTTAGTTTTGGAGGTCTCAGCAAGGGCCTTCTTCCATGCTTTGAGTACACATTGCATTTGGTTGAGGGTTAAATCTTCATCCTCATCTTCAGGTGCTTTGTTCTTCGACAACGGAAGCATCCAACTGACAAATCTATAAGAAGGTTAGTAGATTTAATCACAGCCGATGCAAACAGTCATACTCTTGCCACACATCCAATGTCTTTTTGATCCAGTCATTGTTCTTATATTTCTCATTTTCAAAGATTGCAATCAGAGTGTCAAAAGCCTGATGTTTGTTGACACAGCCCTTGTTGACTTGGAGGTCATCACTAGGTGAGATGGTGTGGTGGAGCTTGGGAGAATCAGAAGCAAACTGGTCAGACCAAAAGATATGAAACTCACAATGAATGCCGCATAAGCAATGCTGCAATAGGTTACCTCAGTCATACCGTTTACATGTGCCTTCCCTGACCACTGAATTCTTGGATGCTGCCAAAGCTGCTTCACTTGTCAGATTTGATATTCTTCATCAGTTTCATTGGGCAAGCTTTCAAAGATGGGACAGAGATATTGGCGATAGCATTCAGCGTTGACTTTGCCAATAAATAAGAAGATCCAATTCTATGAGAAAAGGCTACCTTGGCAAAGCATAATCAGCAGCGCATACCAAATACAATGCCCATCCTGAGAGCAGCTGATGCCAGACAGATGCCGGTCCTTGAGAAGCAGCATCGCCATTGTCACACTATAAATCAATGGAAGGTGGTTGCTGGCAATAGTGCCACTTTTGAGTTCATTCTCCTGCACCTGCTGGCAAAAGCTAAAAGGAAGTCATTAGCATGGTCTTAAAACAACACTGACACTTACACTACAGAATTCTTATTCATCTGAAAAACTACATATGGCCATGGCAAGTGTAGATAACCCTCAAGTTCCCTAGTATTTTGACCAAATACAGGGCAACCTGAGGGTATCCTGGCGGCCCACATCACCATGGGAGCCGTGGATTTGGATTAAAACCTCGGGGTTCTTTGGATTCCCGGTGAAGTGGGCAGAGCCCACCTATGTGCCGCCAATGACCCAATGATGGCAAGGCTTGATTGGAGATGTTATCAGATTTGGAACTCTGAGCTTTGCAGCGGGATGTACAGCTGGGAGCCATGAACTGATATGCTATCAGAATGAAACAGAAAAGAGATAAATGAATAATTTACATTTGAGGTGACGTGTCCCTAGAAAGCGCCAGAGAAAATTGGTATATGCATGTGTTTTCTTGAGGCAGTATGCAAGGAGGGCAATGAAAGTGTAAATGCATCACACTCAGTCGGGATGCTGCAGCGAAATGTATATTTTGGACAGTTACAGTCAGTATATGTGATTGTGTTCATTTACAACCGTTCAGTTTGAGCGAGTCGGCGGGTGTCAATGCAAGACAGTTCAGGAGGCATAAAGCCCTTTAAATTGAACCAGGTGCGGAAGGCAGGAACTGTTTAAATTCTACAGTATGGCTGACACACGTAAAGCTTAAATTTGGACAATTTATGACCTACATAATAAGCTGATGGCCAGACAAAGCATTAACTCTTGATGGCCTGTAACAATTTAAGAAGCTGAAAAACTGAGAGCAACAGTCAAGCAGAAGATGAGCGGAAGAAGAGACGGAGGCAAAGCGGGGGACCGGAGGTATATTATATCTAGCCGCCCAGTTGTTGCGTGATCTGAGCCATTTGGCGCCCACGCTGACGCGCCGTAGAGATGTTCCACAGCTGGATGTCTTATGCTCTCTTCCACATCATGACCGACAGCGCAGACCGCTCACTGCCCTCATGGGTTGCCCCAGATTTTACGGAAACAAATGAAGAAGCTTTGAAGGCCTTACAAACTTACAAGAAGGATGGAGAGAAAGGTTCGTAGTATCAAATATCGCGCGGTTCTCGAATTCGAACCTTAGACCTTCAGTCATCGTTCGTTTCAAAGCCATTGGGAACGCTCCGATAATGAAGCAGACCATTTTCAAAATCACCTCATCGAATAGATTTTAGGCTGTCATCGAATTTTTACGGAAAGAATTAGGCTACAAGGGCTTAGAACCACTGATGAGTCTGCGCAACGACTGGGCAAGTTCAAGTCAGCTCATTTTTTTCAGCATACGTTTATCAATCTTGCCTTCTTACCAGCACCCGATGGCAGCGTGCCAATTTATTCAAGGTCCGTTGAGCTCTCGGGTGACTCTGAATGCTACCTTCTAAGCCTCCCATTTCAATTCTAGCCGTTCCAGACGGACACCATCTTGTTGTAAATTATAGGTATGATCCTTAGCTCTCGCTCTCAGCGTCGCTCTGAAACACGCTATCAGTACTACGGCTGCCTGGGGCTGACTATTTGTGTACATGCACGCGATACTGTTATGAATTGTACACTAATTTGCATCGGTGATCAACCCATGAATTGCATACTGTGAACCTGTACAATCGTGAACTTCGCCCGAGGCTCGGTCCAAGAAGAATACTACCACGCATTCTGGAATGGACACTCGATTATAGATATAAAAGCTTTGGACTCAACGATCTTTCAAAATCACAGTCAACCATGCCCCTTCCAGAAAAATTCGATGCATTCGTTCCCTCCAATTTTGTGGAATTGCTTGCACAATCCGACTTCCAACCAGCTCCCTTAAAGCTCGCAGAGCTCAGAGAGCTAGACAGCTCTATCGTTACCTTCGGAGGTTCTCTCAACCTGCGGAAAGCTTTATTCGCAGTTCCTGTTCAACCATTGCCAACGGTGCTACTACTTTGCTCTTGCCATTCTAAGCAACGGGTTCCCTTCTAACTCGCCCTCTGTACCTCAAATTCCCCGCGAAACAGTCAAGGAGCTCTATCTCACCTGTCTCCTGCACGACTTTGGCCTAAGCACTCACGTTGATGCTACCACACACCCTGCTCACGACATGACGTTCGAATTTCATGGTGGAATCATGGCGTACGAGCATCTTCGAGCGGAGTACATTTCTGCGCACCAGCTCAATGATATTCAGATTGCCGATATCACGCAGAGCATAATGCTTCACTGCGCTCCATTTGAACACGGCAAGTCCTCCGCATTGGGTATGCTGATGCAACTTTCTGCATTTCTCGACGTGTTCGGATATGGTGCATTTGGCCCAGACTCTATGGAGAAGTTGATCCATAGGGACACTGTCCGGGAAATTGAGCAGGCTTTTCCTCGAGATGATATGGCCCAACTGGATCAAGGATTCCAAATCATGTTCGAGGAGAAACCTAATTGCCTCGCAGGTCATTTCGTAAGTGCACATCTGTTCTGAAGCTGCATCTTGGACTTATTGTTATCACGGAAGCCCCTCTATATGACCAAAGAGCGCCCGTTAATAGGTTCTGATCCTGTTGCTGATTCACATTGAATCCAACTCAGGAACATGGTGCATCCCGCGGCCCCTGATAGGCACTATTGAGTAGTTTTCGAGCGTATCCCAATGAATGTATGCACTACCAAATATTTTTGATCAGTTTCGACGTAGAATTGAGCATCATACGCCGTGACATAGAAGGGTCCCGAGAGGCCTCTGTTTCTCTCTGTGCTAACGATCCACTTGCGCACTTATGGCACTTTAAACTGAATGAGGTGCACTGACCACAATGCACAGTGCAGTTTCTGATCAACCGTTCAGGCTATATGTATGCAAATATACATGTACATTCGTACAAGAAACAGTGTCCTTTTATTTGGATTCATACCACGTACACAGTTCGTGTCAAACTCTTTCATTGAATGATTCGAACAACATAAAGATGCAGAGAAAGCTGTCGCTGAAAAAAGCTCAGTTCATGGTGTGTCCGAGATTGATGTGTACGGCTTTAATAGCGGTATAGCTGAGAGAGGCAAATTAGACTGCAACAAAAGCAGAAGAAGAAAAACCGTACTTTTTCAGAGCATATTCACCAAGCTCACGACCAATACCAGATTGCTTGAATCCAACGAACGGTGTGTTGGCATGGAGCTGGTTCACACAGTTGACCTACGACGAATGGTAGATTGAACAAAAAGGCTGGCTTTAAAACGTACCCAAGCAGTTCCGGCCCGCAAGCGGTGAGCTATGGTGAGTGCACGATTAATATCCTCGCTGAAGACGGCTGGGGTTTAAGCAGTACATCGTATCGTTGGCTTGTCGAATAACATGTAAAAAATTGTCGTAAATATCCGAAGATGTAATGACACACTCAATACTGCATACCCTCTTCATCTTCAAATTTGATAATGACACCAACAGGACCGAAAATCTCTTCCTGCACGATTCTCATGTCAGGAATGGTGTCGGTGAAGGTGGCTGGCTGAATAAAGAATCCTTCTGTGCCGTGATGTTCACCGCCAAGGTGAACAGTAGCCCCCTGCTCCTTGTCGGATTTGATGTAGTCCATAATACGTTACGAACGATGCGAAACGTTACCTGTCGATTTAGAGATACAAAAAAATCACGAACATGATACTGGATCTGAGACATCTGCGGTCCCTGATAGGAGTTGGTGGCAAACAGGTCGCCAACCGTCAGGGCCCTGGATTTCTCGGTGAACTTGGCCAAAAATTCGTCATAGATACGAGACTGAACAAAGATACGAGAACCAGCGTGTAAGGGTATGGATCCTACTCGAGTGCGGACAGACTGAGGACGTAATCTGGCAATACACAGATCTGGATAACGAGTCAAAATCTTAGTTTTTCTTGGTCATAAGCAGAAGGTTTAGTCAGGGAGAGTAGAATGGAGGGATAGGATATGTAACAGAAAGTGAGAGGAAGCGTGAAGCGAAGTAACGTGAAAAAAACACAGGGAAAAATTCCGCAAAGAAAAGAGAAGAATGGAACCGAAACTTAGAAACTTCGGTTCGACACTTGAGGTGCAGCCACGATGCAGCGTATGGTATCATATGGTATGGCATCTATGGTAGGGTATAGTATCCCATAATATTGGGTCATATCATATCGTATACGTATCAAGAAGGTCCTCGTGAATGAAGTATACATAGCTGTCCACAATTTGTCAACTTCCCCCATATCGTCCTCTTCACCGCGAGCTCCAAACTGCATTTCGGGTCAGCAATCACAGGCGACTTGCCACCTAACTTGAAATTGAGGGGTGTGAGATGTTCGGCAGCTGCAGCGTCGACGATCTGTGCCACGGTTGGGTTTCCTGTATAGAAGATAAAAACGAAGGCATCAGTCAGTCAAACAGTCGTGAGTGAAAATATGTAAGAGATATGAGGGCGCAGTTAAAGTATCACAATCCCCAGAACAATGGTACCAGGACACACGGAGAAGAAAAGTTGAAGGAAATGGAACGGAACGGAACGAGCGGGACTCGAACGTACTATGATCTCTCTTCAACTCCCGCACCTTCGTAATCTCCGGTACACCCACACATACAACCCTTATCACATCTTAGTCGGGGTATTTCAGTAACAATCCGTGTAGACACCCTGCGTAATGTGAAGTGACTTTGAGGAGTTTGTCGCATACGGTACACCTGGCCGCGATGGCACCTATCATAGCTTGAATCTACCAAGTTCCGGGTCCACGATGATTGAATATAGCAAATCGTCATGATTAAACGGCGATGGAAACAGAGCGTACAGATAGAATGAGGGGATAGATCCTGTTGAACAAGACCGGACGGTATCAGCACAAAGCGAAAAACTGAACAGAAACCCAAAAAAACTCACCAACTACCAATACCAAGCACCACCCATTCAGCTTTGGCTTCGAAGCCTTCTGAGGCCCCGGCAGATCTGGATACCCAGTATAACTCTTCTCTCTCGCCAACTCTATTACCCTCTTTGCCGAAATAATAATCCAGTTGCTCTTTCGGTTGATGTCACCGATGTAGACCTCGACGGCGGATTTACCGAGGTCAGTGTAGACGGTGGAAGCAAAGAAGGAGTAGTCTTCTTGGCGCATGCCGGCGATTTGGAGGAGTTGGTGTTGGCGCCAAGGAATGGAGAGGGTTTCACGGGAGGTGAGAGTTGTGTGGATTGAGGTGTCGATCTAGATAGTAGGGTGATTAGATCCAAGAAAGAGATAGAAGAAGGGGTAGGAATAACCTTTGAAATATCCTCCAAGGGTGTATCGACCACCTGGAGGCTAAGAATGCTTCCGTGTCATTACGGCGTCGCGATCTTAAGTACCATTGAAGAGAGACAAAACATCAAGATAGGATAGGTCATTAAACCCTTATATAGAGGTGCGAGTAAAAGAGCCATATATAACCATCATGGTAGTGAATGATGACGGTTGAAAAGGTGCATTTACTACACAAAGCCGTCCGGGCCGGTGACGTTTAAACGCCGACGGAGCGAATGTCCGTCCTCCTTGAGGATCTCTCTTCCTCAATCCACTTCCAATATGTTCCCCGCCTCAAACCCAGTGCCGCTTGGAGTTAAATGGACGGATATATATGGGGATAGACTAACTGAACACGCAGATTATTCATGACTGGAAATAAGTAATGATGATGCAAAGGTCGGCGTCAGGCAAAGTTAAGAATCAGAGCAACGGTTAGAGCAACGGCCCACGGGCAATCCAACAATGAGAATCTTTGACATTATATTCCAGCTTGGCAAACGGCAATGGCGAAGTACAATCAGTCAAGACTGAAGGACCAGTTCCTCCCGACTGCACGATCGACACTTCATAACGTCCATGAACGACCAGAATAAATATGTTCGGTCCAAGTCAGCCTCTTTTAAAATTTACAACACTTGTGTTTGCTCGTGTCCGAAGATAAATTCTACGCATGAGTATAATGGCCAAGATAGACTCCTGCCAGTGAGACAACATTTGACTCAAGTTCATTCTACTCTACTTCTTTTCCTGTGACCAAGGTATAACTCATTAACTTCTGCTTTGTACTAGGACTTTTGAACACCACGACAACTGCCAGAAGCCGGTTTTTCATCCCGGCCTTAGTTGACGCATAAGTTTAGAAATGTTATACACTCCGAAGGATATTACCTACCTTTCCCTGTTATGTCTCAATCACAGCATCAGTACTACCGAGTGGCCAAGGTCTCACAAAAGTTATTATGTCCTGCGGCAAAGATCCATAAACGAATTCAAGTTGTTCACGATTGACATTCAATACGCTTTGGTAAAACGGAAAAATTTAATGGACAGTTCATATACAAAGGATCTTCGATTCCGGTTACGAATGAAAATGATGTACATAGCATAGCGACCTACCAACCGAAAGAAAAAAAGAGAACATAATACGGAATCACCCACCCCAAGAAACAATGAACAATCAGCGCACACAATAAATAACGAAGTATCTCATTCAAACCTAGGTCCTAAATACAAGGTTTGCATGACCTCCTTTGCACTAGCCTGTCTTGTAGACAAAGGTAGAACATACACACCGATACTGAGCCTGAGGCTCTGAGCTGGTGCAACTCTCAGATAAACTGCGCCAGAAACTGATTGCGAGTATATATCTCCATATATCAAGCAACCGCCATCGCTGTATTCCATTCGCTGCCAGACAAATTAACCGATCACAACAAAAAAAAAAAAATCACATAAATATAGGAAAGGTGTTCAAGCACAAAACATTTATTGAAGAGTGAAGTTTGTATTAGCTTCATATGTATTCTGACACAGGCACTGGAGCTAGTACCATAATATCATTTTATGGGAATCATTTCCGGCTGTGTTTTTTGAACAGCCTAAAAATTCCCTTGAATGCTTTATGGGAAGATTTTTGAGGTGGAGCAATATCTGAGGTAGGAGTGTCAATGTCAGCTCGGATTTTCATCAACTTTTTGATTCTTCTGATAGTATAAGGGTGCTGCTCTCCTAATGTTTGCTTGGACAGCTCCACAAGTGGCTCTAAGATCTGCAGAGCTTCTTGATGTCTTCCAACTCTAGAGTATATACCTGCCAGGGTTTCCATTTTAGAGAGAGTCGAAGGATGTTTCTCTCCCAGTAAGTTCCTGCACTTCTCCAATACTGGCTCTTCAATTTGCAGAGCTTTCTCATTGTTTCCAATGCAAGGAAGGTCTAATGCCAAATTGCCCAGTCTAGCGAGAGTATCTGGGTGTTCTTCTCCCAGTACTGTCTTTGACAGTTCTGCCAGTGGCTCTCCAATCTGCAGAGCTTCCTCAAATTTGCCCATTCCAGAGTAGATGTTTGTCAAGGCTTGCATTTCATTGAGAGTATCAGGATGGTGCTCTCCCAAAATTTCAATTGACATTTTCACCAGTGGCTCTGAAAGCTGCAGTGCTTCATTGTATCTTCCCAAATGTGAATAGGACATTGCTAAGTTGGATATTCTATTCATAGTATCAGGATGCTGCTCTCCCAAGATTTGCTTTGATATGTTTACTAAAGGCTCTTGAAGGTGGAAGGCATCATTATATCTTCCTAAATCAAAGTAATTCCTGGCCAAGTTTTGTATTCTGTAAAGTGTATCAGGATGGTGCTCCCCCATTATCTCTTTTGACATTTCCATCAGCGGCTCTGAAATCTTCAGTGCTTCATTATATCTTCCTATGTCTCTGTAGCTAACGACCAAGTTGCCCAGTCTAACTAGAGTATCAGGATGCTGCTCTCCCAAAATTTCCTTTGACACTTCCACTAGTATGCTCCTAATCCGCAGAGCCTCTAGATACCTTCCAGCTTGAGCATATCTAATTGCCAAATTGTTCAATCTGGCGAGAGTTGTGGGATGCTGCTCTCCCAATACTTTCTTGGACATCTCCACCAATGGCTCATCAATTAGTAGTGCTTCATTCCATCTTCCCATATTGAAATATTGGTTTGACAAGGTATGCATTCCACCGAGAGTCATTGGATGCTCTTCTCCAAATGATTCTTTTGTCATTTTCAAGTAGGACTCTGCCATCTCTAACGCTTCTTTATTTCTTCCTAGTTTATCCAGAGTGTTTATAACATTGATCATTTGCTTTAGAGTCAGAGGGTGCATCTTCCCATATACTGCCTCTAGTTGATGCCAAAGTGGCTCCCATAACTCATAGGCTCTGGAAAAATACCCACATTCAAACCACAAATTACCCATAGCTCCCATCGGTGTGTACATCTTCTGTAATTTCAAAGTGAATACAATGAGGAACCAGTGACCTTAAAAATGCCATATCTACATCATTCATGGCAATTGCTACAATACTTTGAGCTTCTAGCTGAAAGTCTGCTTGCTTGGCACTCTCAATGCTGTCTCGAATCCAGTGATGGACTAATGGATGCAATGAATATGTCCCTTCCTTTTCAATACTAATCAGAGAATATGAGCTGATTGTTTGAACAATGTTGTCCATCCAAAGTTCATTCCACTCCAATTTTTGTGATGTAAGAAATGACAAAACAGGATAGGCTGCCAAAGTCTCTACTTCTTTTTCCCATCGGAGATTATCCAATGCCCTCTGAAATAATTTCCTCGAAATCCCTTCATAGTGATAGAATGAACACAACCTCAGAAATGTTTTACATTGTTCATCCAATTTTTCCCAGCTAAGATCCCAGGTAGCATAGACTGATGAAGCATATTTTTCAATGCTTTGGGGCAGGCTCCTAGTCATCAATACTAGTTGATGCTGTTCTAATCTGTGTAGATATGAATCCAAGCAGTTTTGCTGTGATATATAAGAGCCAGCATGCACAAGAGCTAGGGCAAAGTAGTGCAATTTTGCTGCAATCTCAGAGGCTGTCAATTTCTGCTCTGGAGTAGCCTCATGGTCTTTAATAGCATGCTTCAAAAGTAACTGTAAGCCATCCTCTGGTTCCATGTCCTTTAACATTTTGGACTTGATGCTGATCTGTTTGAGGGTACTATTCCTCGAAGTAACAATAATGTTACCATGACTAGACTGTGGCAGAAACTTCCCCAAGTCAAGGTCATGATCATCAGCATTATCATAGAGAATTATCCATTCTTCTTGATGCTGTGAAAGCCATCTAAGTCCAGCTTCCCAGTTGCTGAACTCACCAAGTCCATTCTTGAGAGCAATATCATAGTAACTTGCCATGATGGATTCTTCAGAGTTTGCAGTAATCATGTAGGATTGAGTAAACCTTTAAATGGAGAGAGTTATTCTTCCAGACATCCATTCTCATAACTTGAAACACTGCTACCTTTTTCTGAATGTATTCATGAACTTCAAAGCAGTTTGAGTCTTTCCTGCTCCTCCTATCCCATAAAGAACAAATATTT
>KN834855.1:81251-96922 GCA_000827265.1 Collybiopsis luxurians FD-317 M1
TTGATGCTCCAGAAAAATAGTCTCCTCTGTAACGATTTACATTAACTTCAAACTGTTACACTAGTGTCAGTACTGACGAGTAGTGTATGGCAGATGCCGGAATATTTTGTTCTGGACTGGACATATGTGCAGTTACATGTGATGCTCCAGGAAAAATAGCACCTCTGTAACAATTTATGTTTACTTTCAACCGAATTCACAATTTTGTGTGTCTTCACTGACGGATTGTGTGTGACATTACTCCCAGAGCTCTGAACATGTTGTTGCAGATCGGAAATAGGTGAATGAACAGTTTGTTGACTTCTAAGGTGATGGAGAACATTAGATATTTTCGTATTGATCAAAATTTTCCCCACCTATTGGCCATTGGGCGGACATTGAACCTGGGGATCAAACGACCGCCAAGGGTTCTACATCTTATTTATACCCGCCAGCGGTTGATTAGATACAATTATCATCATATAATCATGCATTCACCACTTGACATTCCATTCAGATGATGCTGTACTAATGAATTGAAAGCGATGTATCGCACACCTCCAGATATTCAGTCCATCAACCTTTCTGCCGCCCTCCGACACTTGTCGGAAAATTGGGCAGGTAGGAGGGTTCTTGGTTACTGACTTATTGCAACACATTGGGATCAAATACCGATCACTCTATATCCACTCAAAGCCATGCCGGAGTGGCTGAATGCAAGCACGTTTCATATCCACAGCTCATGCGCTTGAAATTTAAGCGGCTTCATACATCCATAATTCACACATTTTACCAAAACCTCGCAATACTTGTTAGCATACAATACAGTCAGTGGGAAAACAGCATTTCAAGTTATTCTCTCCTCTCACTCTCCTGCTGTATCACAGGGACGGCCCGAGTGTGAATACAAGGCTATGAAACCCAATGTTCCAGCATCAAGCGTGCATGCGAATGTGAGAAAGGCATGCGGTGAGTCCGAGGGTGAAAAGATAGGATTAGAATTATGATTGCAATGTGATGATAACCCCTCGGACGAAAGCCAAAGAAAAAGAAACAAGAACACTCACCTCTCACTAACCGAATCACAAGCCTTCCTAACAAACCCCTCCTCCTCCAAGTCCACGATTGTCAAAATCAGTCCAAACGTCTCAGATTCCAATAACACATCCCCTTCTTTTACCAAAACAACCGTCGGCTTGACCTTCAACACTTCCTCATCCATGCGACCTCCCATGAGGATCTTTCCTCCCGTCTTGTCGAGGAGGCCTAATTGGGACATTTTAAGCCGAAACCGTAACCAAAGCCAAAGCCAAAGCCAAAAAAGACAAGAAGAACACATAATAAGAACATATAATACATGTATAACATACAACTTTGATCCTATTAAAATGTTGCAAATCAATGATATACGCATACAAATCCGACCCCAACGCGACGCCTTGATTAGCGGGGTGCATCTCCTCGTACACCTTCTTCAACCCCTCAATGTACCGCGGGGCTGATGAGGACGTAGTCGGGTGATACACAGATCTAGATAACGAATCAAGATATTAAGTTTTTTAGTTATCCGGTCATGAGTAAAAGGTTTGGTCGGGGAGGATGGAATGGAGGGAGAGGATATATGGCAGGAAGTGAAGTAAATATTCGGTTCCACACATGTAGCGCATTGTATCGTATCATATAACATTCGAGAAACGTAGGAGGTACATGCACCTGTCCACAACTTGTCACCTCCCCCCACATCGTCCTTTTTGGCGCAAGCTCCAAATCGCATTTCGGATCAACGATCATGGGAGACTTGCCCCACAACTCACGAGGGTGAGAGGGGCAAGTTGTTTAGCAGCTGCAGCAGCGATGATGTGTGCGACGGTTCCGTTTCCTGTGTAGAAGACTACAAACAACCGAAGAGGAAGGGATCAGTCAATCCATCCATCCATCCATCCAAGTCATTGATAAAACAGGTTGAAGGTATAGGAGATATGAGGGTTCTAATCATAGGACCACGATAACCGGAACAGCGATACATAGACAAAACAACCTTGGATGGAATGAACTCTCGAACAAAAAACTCAAAACGTACTATGATCCCATTTCAACTCCAACACCTTCGTCATCTCCGGAACACCTCAACGCACCACCCTAATCACATCCTGGTCGAGAAATTTCGGTAGGAGTTGTTGGAGTAGTTGGACACGACTTCACTGAGTTTGAGGCATACGGCTGCAGTGGCGCCTATCGTAGCTTAGATCTATGTTCCCGAGTTCTGAATATCATATAGATCATGATACGCGGATGGGAATTGAAATAGCATGTATGGATGGAGCGAGGGGATCATTCTTGTTTGACAAGAATGGGTAGACCACAAATACATGGAATTAGCATCCGAGCAAAAGCAGGTTGACAAAATACGCACTAAGGACTAATAGAAAGCACTGCCCCCTTTGGCGTAGGCACCACCTTGGGCTTCAACGCCTTCTGCGCTTCCGAAAAATCCACACGCCCCGTATAACTCTTCTCCCTCACCCCCTCCAGTACCCTCCTCGCTGAAATAATCGCTATAGCAATCATAGGGTTGATTTCACCAATGTAGCATTTGAACGCAGGTTTTCTGAAGTCGACTTGATGGCGGGGGCAAAGGATTGGCAGTTTTCTTGGAGCATGCAGGCGAGTTGGAGGAGGAAATTATGGCGGTAGGGGAGAGGGAGGGATTTTAGAGAGGTCAAGGCAGGGCGGAGGAAGGCATGAGTCTAGATATCTGGATGAGAGGGTAATTAGTTTGAAGAAGGATAGACGAAGGGACTAGAAATTACCGTTGAAATATCTGACAAGGGTGTATCAATCGTCGGGCGAGTAGGAAAGCTTCCGAGTCATTGTGAGCGTAGTTCAGTATCATTGCAGAAAAAGGATACTCGTAGGAAAGGCTGTTAAGCAAGCTCTTATATAGAGGTGCGGGTAAAAAAGAATGCTTCCGTGTCGTTACGGCGTCGCGATCTTAAGTACCATTGAAAACGGGAAAGACGTAGAGATAGGATAGGTCATTAAACCTTTATATAGGGGTGCGAGTAAAGGAGCCATAACGATCATGGTAGTGAATGATGACGGTTGAAAAAGTGCGGTTACTACACAAAGCCGTCCGGGCCGGTGATGTTTAAACGCCGACGGAGCGAATTTCCGTCCTCCTTGAGGATCTCTCTTCCTCAATCCACTTCCAATATGTTCCCCGCCTCAAAACCAGTGCCGCTTGGATTTAAATGGTCGGATATATATTGAGATAGAGTAACCGAACAAGCAGATTATTCATGAGTGAAAATAAGTAATAGCGACGCGAAGTAAAGAATCAGAGCCAACGCTTAGAGCAACGGCCCACGGGCAATCTAACAATGAGAATCTTTGACATTATATTCCAGCCTGGCAAACGGCAATGGCGAAGTACAATCAGTCAAGACTCAAGGACCAGTTCCTCCCGACTGCACGATCGACACTTCATAACGTCCATGAACGACCAGAATAAATAGTTCGGTCCAAGTCGGCCTCTTTTAAAATTTACAACACTTGTGTTTGCTCGTGTCTGAAGATAAATTCTACGCATGGGTATAATGGCCAAGATAGACTCATGCCAATGAGATTACGAAAGCCTTCAGCGAGTGCAAGTTTGTATTCAAGTTCTTTCTACTCCGCTTCTTTTCCTCTGACCGAGGTTTAACTCATTAACTTGAGCTTTGTACCAATACTTTTGAACACCACGACAACTGCCAGAAACCGGTTTTTCATCCCGGCCTTAGTTGACGCTTAAGTTTAGAAAGGTTACTACACTCCAAAAGATATTACCTACCTTTCCCCGTTATGTCTCAACCACAGCGCCGGTACTACCGAGTGGCCAAGGTCTCACAAAAGTTATTACGTCCTGCGGCAAAGATCTATAAACGAATTCAAGTTGTTCACGATTTACTTTCAATACGCTCTGTTAAAACAGAAAAATTTAATGGACAGTTCATATACAAAGGATTTTTGATTCTGGTTACAAGTGAAAATGGTGTACATAGTATAGCGACCTACCAACCGAAAAATAAATAAAAAAGAGAACATAATACGGAATCACCCACCCCAAGAAACAATGAACAATCAGCACACACAATAAATAACGAAGTATCTCATTCAAACCTAGGTCCTAAATACAAGGTTTGCATGGCCTCCTTTGCCCTAGCCTGTCTTGTAGACAAAGGTAGAACATACACACTGATACTGAGCCTGAGGCTCTGAGCTAGTGCAATTCTCAGATAGACCGTGCCAGAAAGTGATTGCAAGTATATATCTCCATATATCAAGCAACCGCCATCGCTGTATTCCATTCGCTGCCAGACAAATTAACCGATCACTATAAAAAAAGAAAAAATCGCATAAAAAATAGGAAAGGTGTTCAAGCACAAAACATTTATTGAAGAGTGAAGTTTGTATTAGCTTCATATGTATTCTGACACAGGCATTGGAGCTAATACCACAATTATCATTTTATGGGAATCATTTCCTGCTGTGTTTTTTGAACAGCCTAAGGATTTCCTTGAATGCTTTATGGGAAGATTTTTTAGGTGGAGCAATATCTAAGGTAGGAGTGTCAATGTCAGCTCGGATTTCCATTAACTTTTCCATTCTTCTGATAGTATAAGGGTGCTGCTCTCCTAATGTTTGCTTAGACATCTCCACAAGTGGCTCTAAGATCTGCAGAGCTTCTTGATGTCTTCCAACTCTAGAGTATATGCCTGCCAAGGTTCCCATTGCAATGAGAGTCGAAGGATGCTGCTCCCCCAGTAATTTCCTGCACTTCTCCAATACTGGCTCTCCAATTTCCAGAGCTTTCTCATTGTTTCCAATGTAAGAGAGGTATAATGCCAAATTGCCCAGTCTAGTGAGAGTATGTGGGTGTTCTTCTCCCAGTACTGTCTTTGACAGCTCTGCCAGTGGCTCTCCAATCTGCAGAGCTTCCTCAAATTTGCCCATTCCAGAGTAGATGTTTGCCAAGTGATGCATTTTGCTGAGAGTATTGGGATGGTGCTCTCCCAAAATTTCCATTGACATTTTCACCAGTGGCTCTGAAAGCTGCAGTGCTTCATTGTATCTTCCTGAATATGAATAAAACAGTGCTAAGTTGGATATTCTTTCCATAGTAAGAGGGTGCCGCTCTCCCAAGATTTGCTTTGATATGTTTACTAAAGGCTCTTCAAGGTGTAGGGCATCATTATATCTTCCTAAATCAAAGTAATCCCGGGCCAAGTTATGTATTCTTCCCAGTGTATGAGGATGTTGCTCCCCCATTATCTCCTTTGATATTTCCACTAGTGGCTCTGAAATCTGTAGTGCTTCATTATATCTTCCTATCTCACTGTAGATGACTGCCAAGTTACCCAGTCTACCTAGGGTATCAGGATGCTGCTCTCCCAAAATTTCCTTTGATACCTCCACTAGCATGCTTCTAATCTGCAGAGACTCTAGATACCTGCCAACTTGACAATATCTAACTGCTAAATTTTGCAATCTGGTGAGAGTGTCCGGATGCTGCTCTCCCAATACTTTCTTGGACATCTCTACCAATGGCTCATCAATTAGTAGTGCTTCATTCCATCTTCCTATATTAGAATATTCAATTGACAAGGTATGCATTCCATTGAGAGTCATTGGATCCTCCTCTCCAAAGGATTCTTTTGTCATTTTCAAATGGGACTCTGCCAGCTCTAATGCTTCTTTATTTCTTCCTAATCCGTCCAGAGTTTTTATAACATTGTCTATTTGATTTAGAGTCAGAGGGTCCATATTCCCATATATTCCCTCTAGTTGATGCCACAATGGTTCCCATACATCATAGGCTCTGGTAAAGTACCCAAATTTATACCACAAATGACCCATAGCTCTATCAGTGTGCTTATCTTCTGTAATCCCAAAGTGAATACAATGAGGAACAAGTGACCTTAAAAATGCAAAGTCTGCATTTTCCATGGAAATTGCTACCACACTTTGAGCTGCTAGCTGGAAGTCTCTTTGCTTGACACTCTCAATGCTGTCTCGAATCCATTGATGAACTAATGGATGCAAAGAATATGTTCCTTCCCTTTCAATGCTGATCAGAGAATAGGAACTTATTGTCTCAACAATGTTGTCCATCCAAATGTCATCCCACTCCAATTTTCGTGATGTTAAAAATGACAGAACAGAATAGGCAGCTAAACTCTCTACATCTTCTTCCCTTGAGAGATTATGTAATGCCTTCCGAAATAATTTTCTTGGAATACCTTCATAGTGATAGCATGAACACAGTCTCAGAAATGTTTGGCACTGTTCATCCAATTTTTTCCAACTAAGATCCCAAGTGGCATAGACTGACAGAGAATACTTGTCAATACTTTGGGGAAGACTCTTTGTCATCAATACTAGTTGATGCTGTTCCAATTTGTGAAGATATGAATCTAAGCAGTTTTGCTGTGATATATAAGAACCAGCATGGACAAGAGCTAGGGCAAAGTAATGTAATTTTGCTGCAATGTCAGAGGCTGTCAATTTCTGCTCTGGAGTAGCCTCGTGGTCTTTAATAGCATGCTTCAAAAGTAACTGTAAGCCATCCTCTGGTTCCATGTCCTTTAACATTTTGGACTTGATGCTGATCTGTTTGAGGGTACTATTCCTCGAAGTAACAATAAGATTACCATGACTAGACTGAGGCAGAAACTTCCCCAAGTCAAGGTCAGGATCATCAGCATTATCATAGAGAATTATCCATTCTTCTTGATGCTGTGAAAGCCATCTAAGTCCAGCTTCCCAGTTGCTGAACTCATCAAGTCCATGCTTGAGAGCAATATCATAGTAACTTGCCTTAATGGACTCTTCAGAGTTTGCAGTAATCATGTAGCATTGAGTAAACCTTCAAAGGGAGAGAGTTATTCTCCATTCTCAAAGTTTCAAACACTGCTACCTTTTTCTGAATGTATTTATGAACTTCAAAGCAGTTTGAGTCTTTCCTGCTCCTCCCATCCCATAAAGAACAAATATTTTTCTTTCATGAGCTTTACTTGAAGAAGACTCAACACTGAAATAAGTTTCGAGCTCTGAGAGAATATCCTTTCTCCCTGTATAAAATGGAGAGACTGGACCAAGGTCAGTCATGCCTGCAGTGAATCCTTTTAGTTCCTTTCAGTAAATAAATCCTAGCATGTTAAAATGGAGGATGTTACCAGCTGGAGCAGTTGGAACAGCATTTTCTTTAGGTCTAGCTGCTCCATTTATGTTGACGTTTCCACGGATGGTAAAGTTTGATGCTCCAGAAAAATAGTCTCCTCTGTAAAGATTTACATTAACTTCAAACTGTTACAATACCTAGTGTCAGTACTGACGAGTAGTGTGTGGCAGGTGCCCGAATATTTTGTTCTGGACTGGACATATGTGCAGTCACGTATGATGTTCCAGGAAAAATTGCACCTCTATAAAAATTTATGTTTATCTTCAACTGAATTCACAATTTCGTGTGTCATCACTGACGGATTGTGTGTGACATTACTTCCAGAGCTCCGAACATGTTGTTGCAGACCGGAAATAGGTGAATGAACAGTTTGTTGACTTCTAAGGTGATGGAGAACATTAGTTATTTTCGTATTGATCAAAATTTTTCCCACCTATCGGCCATTGGGCGGAAGTTGAACCTGGGGATCAAATGACCGCCAAGGGTTCTACATCTTATATATACCCGCCAGCGGTTGATTAGATACGATTATCATCATATAATCATACATTCACCACTTGACATTCCATTCACACGATGCTGTACTAATGAATTGAAAGCGATGTATCGCACACCTCCAGATATTCAGTCCACCAACCTTTCTGCCGCCCTCCTGAACTTGTCGGAAAATTGGGCAGGCAGGAGGGTTCTTGGTTACTGACTTATTGCAACACATTGGGATCAAATACCGATCACTCTTTATCCACTCAAAGCTATGCCGGTGTTGCTGAATGCAAGCACATGTCATATCCACAGCTCAGGCGCTTGACATTTAAGCGGCTTCATACATCCATAGTTTACACGTTTTACCAAAACCTCGCAATACTTGTTAGCATACAATACAGTCAGTTATGCTGTTCAAACGAGCGAAAAAATCAAAGTGCCCCCAACTTCAAAAGCGCCCCCGCTTAGATTTTTTTCGGAAAATAGAAACCGGCAACGATCGGGTAATGTATAACCGGAGTCCAGGCCATCACGTGATAGGGTCGATATTGCTCATGGATTGTCACGAGTCATTGCCTATTTGAGCATTATCTACTTCATTGACATTTCCTAGATCCTTAGAGAGTTAAAAACTGCTCTTTTCTCTATAAATATCACTGTATAATTCATCAAATTAATATTCCAGGAATTTCACTATAACTACTTGTGTGTTAGGAGAATAAAGCAGCGTGACTGGTGAGCAATATCGACCCTATCACGTGATGGCCTGGACTCCGGTTATACATTACCCGACCTTTGCCGGTTTCTATTTTAGCTTTTCTTCCGAAAAAAAATCTAAGCGGGGGCACTTTTGAAGTTGGGGGCACTTTTGATGTTGGACGCATTTATGTCCGGGGGTACTTTTGATTTTTTCGCTCGTTTGAACAGCATAGTCAGTGGGAAAACAACACTTCAAGTTATTCTCTCCTCTCACTCTCCTGCTTTATCACAGGGACGGCTCGAGTGTGAATACAAAGTTATGAAACACAGTGTTCCAACATCAAGCGTGCATGCGAATGTGAGAAAGGAATGTGACGAGTCCGAGGGGGAAAAAATAGGATTAGAATTAGGATTGCAGTGCGATGATAACCCATTGGACGAAAGCCAAAGAAAAAGAAACAAGAACACTCACCTCTCACTAACCCAATCACAAACCGTCCTAATAAACCCTTCTTCCTCCAACTCCACGATTGTCAAAATCGGGCCAAACGTCTTGGATTCCAATAACACATCCCTCTCCTTAACAAGAATCCCTGTCGGCTTGATCTTCAACACTTCCTCATCCATGCGACCTCCTATGAGGATCTTTCCTCTCGTCTTGTCGAGGAGGCCTAATTGGGACATTTTAAGCTGAAACCGTAACCGAAGCCAACGCCAAAAAAAGACAAGAACGTATAATAGGAACATATAATACATGTATAACATACACCTTTTATCCTATTAAAATGTTGCAAATTAATGATACGCGCATACAAATCCGACCCCAACGCGGCGCCTTGATTAGCAGGGTGCACCTCCTCGTACACCTTCTCCAACCCTTCAATGTACCGCGGGAGAGCGGCAGGGCTGACGAGGACGTAGTCGGGTGATACACAGATCTAGATAACGAGTCAAGATGTTTATTTTTTTTAGTTATTCAGTCATGAGTAAAGAGGTTTAGTCGGGGAGGGCGGAATGGAAGGAGAGGATACAGGGCAGGAAGCAAAGTAAATTTTAAATATTCAGTTCCATGCTTGTAGCACATCGTATCGTATCATGTAACATATAAGAAACGTAGGAGGTACACGCACCTGTCCACAATTCGTCACCTTCCCCCACATTGTCCTCTTCGCCGCGAGCTCCAAATCGCATTTCGGATCGACGATCACTGGAGACTTGCCGCGCAACTTGAGGATGAGAGGTGTGAGGTGTTTGACGGCTGCGGCGGCGATGATGTGTGCGATGATTCCGTTTCTTGTGTAGAAGACTAGATAGAAAACGAAGGGATCAGTCAATCCATTCATCCATCCATCCGAGTCATTGATAAAAACAGGTTGAAGGTATAGGAGATATGAGGGTTCAGTCATAGACCACCCTAAACCGAACAGCGATACATAGACAAAACAACCTTGAATGGAATGAACTCTCGAAAAAAAAACTCAAACGTCCTATGATCCCACTTCAACTCCAACACATTCGTCGTCTCCGGAACACCTCCACGCATCACCGTAATCACATCCTGGTCGAGAAATCTCGGTAGGAGTTGTTGGAGTAGTTGGATGTGACTTCACTGAGTTTGAGGCATACGGCTGTGGTGGCGCCTATCGTAGCTCGGATCTATGTACCCAAGTTCTGAATATCATATAGATCATGATACGCGGATGGGAATCGAAATAGCATGTATGAATGGAACGAGGGGATTATTCTTGTTTGACAAGAACGGGTAGACCAGAAATATGTAGAATTAGCATAGGAAAGCTTCCGAGTCGTTGTGAGCGTAGTTCAGTATCATTGCAGAAAAAGGATACTAGTAGGAAAGGCCGTTAAGCAAGCTCTTATATAGAGGTGGGAGTAAAATGGCCATAACAATCATGGTAGTGAATGATGACGGTTGAAAAAGCGCATTTTACTACACGTTCCATCCGGGCCGGTGACATTTAAACGCTGACGTAGCGACTTTCCGTCCTTGAGATCTCTCTCCCTCAATTCATTTCCAATATGTTCCCCACCTCAAACCCAGTGCCACTTGGATTGAAAAGGACAGATATATATAGGGATAGAGGAACCGAACAAGCAGATTATTCATGACTGAAAATAAGTAATGGTGATACGAAGATCGGCGTCAGGCAAAGTTAAGAATCAGAGCAACGGTTAGAGCAACGGCCCACGGGCAATCTAACAATGAGAATCTTTGACATTATATCCCTGTCTGGCAAATGGCAACCGCGAAGTTCATATCAGTCAAGACTCAAGGGCCAGTTCCTCCCGACTACACACAGCGACACTTCATTACTACTTCCATTAACGATTAGGATAAATATGTTTGGCACAAGTCAGCCTCTTTTAAACTTGGCAACACTTGTGTATGCTCGTGTCTAATGATAACATGTGTGAATTCCACGCATGGGTATAATGGCCGAGATAGACTCCTGCCAGTGAGACAACAAAGGCCGTCAGCGAGTGCAAGTTCGACTCAAGTTCTTTCTACTCTACTTCTTTTCCTCTGACCGAGGTTTAACTCATTAACTTGAGCTTTGTACCAGTACTTTTGAACACCACGACAACTGTCAGTAACCAGTTTTTAATCCAGGCCGTAGTCGACGCTTAAGGTTAGAAAGGTTACTACACTCCAAAGGATGTCACTTACCTTTCCCTGTAATGTCTCAACACAGAACCGGCACTACCGAGTGGGCAAGGTCTCACGAAAGCTGCTATGTCCCGCGACAAAGATTCATAAACAAGATGTTCACGATTGACATTCAATATGCTTTGGTAAAACAGTAAATTTAATGGACAGTTGATATACAAAAGATTTCCTATTCTGGTTACAAGTGAAAATGATGTACATAGCATAGCGACCTACCAACCGAAAGAAAAAAGGAGAACGTAATACGGAATCGCTCACCCCAAGAAGCAATGAACAATCGGCCCACACAATAAATATCGAAGTATCTCATTTCAAACCTAGGTCCTAAATAAAAGGTTTGCATAGCCTCCTTTGCACTAGCTTGTCTTCTTGTAGACAAAGGTAGAACATACACACCGATACTGAGCCTGAGGCTCTGAGCTAGTGCAATTCTCAGATAGACCGCGCCAGAAAGTGATTGCGAGTATATATCTCCATATATCAAGCAACCGCCATCGCTGTATTCCATTCGCTGCCAGACAAATTAACCGATCACTACAAAAAAAAAAAATCGCATAAATAATAGGAAAGGTGTTCAAGCACAAGATATTTATTGAAGAGTGAAGTTTTTATTAGCTTCATATACATTCTGACAAAGGCACTGGAGCTAATACCACAATTATCTTCTTATGGGAATCATTTCCTGCTGTGTTTTTTGAACAGCCTAAAAATTCCCTTGAATGCTTTATGGGAAGATTTTTTAGGTGGAGCAATATCTGAGGTAGGAGTGTCAATGTCAGCTCGGATTTCCATCAACTTTTCCATTCTTCTGATAGTATAAGGGTGCTGCTCCCCTAATGTTTGCTTAGACAGCTCCACAAGTGGCTCTAAGATCTGCAGAGCTTCTTGATGTCTTCCAACACTAGAGTATATGCCTGCCAAGATTCGCATTGCAATGAGAGTCGAAGGATGTTGCTCTCCCAGTAAGTTCCTGCACTTCTCCAATACTGGCTCTTCAATTTGCAGAGCTTTCTCATTGTTTCCAATGTAAGAGAGGTATAATGCCAAATTGCCCAGTCTAGTGAGAGTATCTGGGTGTTCTTCTCCCAGTACTGTCTTTGACAGCTCTGCCAGTGGCTCTCCAATTTGTAGAGCTTCCTCAAATTTGCCCATTCTAAAGTAGATGCTTGCCAAGTCTTGCATTTTGTTGAGAGTATCGGGATGGCGTTCTCCCAAAATTTCAATTGACATTTTCACCAGTGGCTCGGAAAGCTGCAGCGCTTCATTGTATCTTCCCAAATGTGAATAAGACTTTGCTAAGTTGGATATTCTTTGCATAGTAAGAGGATGCTGCTCTCCCAAGATTTGCTTTGATATGCTTACTAAAGGCTCTTCAAGGTGCAATGCATCATTATATCTTCCTAAATCAAAGTAATCCCTGGCCAAGTTTTGTATTCTGTCAAGTGTATCAGGATGTTGCTCCCCCATTATCTCCTTGGACATTTCCACCAGTGGCTCTGAAATCCTCAGTGCTTCATTATATCTTCCTATGTCACTGTAGCTAACTGCCAAGTTACCCAGTCTAACTAGAGTATCAGGATGCTGCTCTCCCAAAATTTTCTTTGACACTTCCACTAGTGTGCTTCTAATCTGCAGAGCCTCTAGACCCCTTCCAACTTGAGCATATCTATTTGCCAAATTGGTCAATCTGGTGAGAGTTGCAGGATGCTGCTCTCCTAATACTTTCTTGGACATCTCCACCAATGGCTCATCAATTTGTAGAGCTTCATTCCATCTTCCCATATTCGAATATTGGATTGACAAGGCCTGCATTCCATTGAGAGTCATTGGATGCTCCTCTCCAAATGATTCTTTGGTCATTTTCAAGAGGGCCTCAGCAATCTCTAGAGCTTCCTGATTTTTTCCTGATCTTGCCAGTGCTGCTATTACCAACCTCATCTGATGTAGAGTCAGCTGATGCCTTTCCCCATATTTCTCCTTTAGTTGATGCCACAGTGGCTCCCATAACTCATAGGCTCTGGAAAAATACCCACATTCAAACCACAAATTACCCATAGTTCCATCGGTGTGTACATCTTCTGTAATTTCAAAGTGAATACAGTGAGGAACCAGTGACCTTAAAAATGCCATATCTGCATCATTCATGGCAATTGCTACAATACTTTGAGCTTCTAGCTGAAAGTTTGTTTGCTTGGCACTCTCAATGCTGTCTCGGATCCAGTGATGGACTAATGGATGCAATGAATATGTCGCTTCCCTTTCAATACTAATCAGAGAATATGAGCTGATTGTTTGAACAATGTTGTCCATCCAAAGTTCATTCCACTCCAATTTTTGTGATGTAAGAAATGACAAAACAGGATAGGCTGCCAAAGTCTCTACTTCATTTTCCCATGGGAGATTATCCAATGCCCTCTGAAATAATTTCCTCGAAATCCCTTCATAGTGATAGAATGAACACAACCTCAGAAATGTTTTACATTGTTCATCCAATTTTTCCCAGCTAAGATCCCAGGTAGCATAGACTGATGAAGCATATCTTTCAATGCTTTGGGGCAGGCTCCTAGTCATCAATACTAGTTGATGCTGTTCTAATCTGTGTAGATATGAATCCAAGCAGTTTTGCTGTGATATATAAGAGCCAGCATGCACAGGGCAAAGTAATGCAATGTTGCTGCAATGTCAGAGGCTGTCAATTTCTGCTCTGGAGTAGCCTCATGGTCTTTAATAGCATGCTTCAAAAGTAACTGTAAGCCATCCTCTGGTTCCATGTCCTTTAACACTTTGGACTTGATGCTGATTTGTTTCAGGCTACTATTCCTCGAAGTAACAATGATGTTACCATGACTAGACTGAGGCAGAAACTTCCCCAAGTCAAGGTCAGGACCATCAGCATTATCATAGAGAATTATCCATTCTTTTTCATGCTGTGAAAGCCATCTAAGTCCAGCTTCCCAGTTGCTGAACTCACCAAGTCCATTCTTGAGAGCAATATCATAGTAACTTGCCATGATGAATTCTTCAGAGTTTGCAGTAATCATATAGCATTGAGTAAATCTTCAAAGGGAGAGAGTTATTCTTTAAGACATCCATTCTTATAATTTTACACACTGCTACCTTTTTCTGAATGCATTTATGAACTTCAAAGCAGTTTGAGTCTTTCCTGCTCCTCCCATCCCATAAAGAACAAATATTTTCCTTTCATAAGCTTTACTTGAAGGAGACTCAATACTGAAATAAGCTTCAAGCTCTGAGAGAATTTCATTTCTCCCTGTAAAAAATGGAGAGACTGGACTAAGGTCAGTCATGCCTGGAGTGAATCCTTTTAGTTTCTTTCAGTAAATCAATCCTAGCATGTTAAAATGGAGGATGTTACCAGCTGGAGCAGTTGGAACAGCATTTTCTTTAGGTTTAGCTGCTCCATTTATATTAACATTTCCACAGATGGTAAAGTTTGATGCTCCAGAAAAATAGTCTCCTCTGTAAAGATTTACATTAACTTCAAACTGTTACAATATCTTGTGTCAGTACTGACAAGTAGTATGTGGCAGATGCCGGAATATTTTGTTCTGGACTGGACATCTGTGCAGTCACGTGTGATGCTCCAGGAAAAATAGCACCTCTATAAAAATTTATGTTCACTTCCAACTGAATTCACAATTTCGTGTGTCATCACTGACGGATTGTGTGTGACATTCCTCCCAGAGCTCCGAACATGTTGCAGATCGGAAATAGGTGAATGAACAGTTTGTTGACTTCTAAGGTGATGGAGAATATTAGATACTTTTGTATTGATCAAAATTTTTCCCACCTATCGGCCATTGGGCGGAAGTTGAACCTGGGGATCAAACGACCGCCAAGGGTTTTACATCTTATATATACCTGCCAGCCCTTGATTAGATATGATTATCATCCTATAATCATACATTCACTTCTTGACATTTCACTCACACGATGCAGTATTGACTAGTGAATTGAAAGCGATGTATCACACACCTCTAGATATTCAGCCCATCAACCTTTTTGCCGCCCTCCGACACTTGTCAGAAAATTGTACAGGCAGGACGGTTCTTGGTTGCTGACTTATTGAAACACATCATGATCAAATGCCAATGAATTGAAAGCGATGTATCACACACCTCTAGATATTCAGCCCATCAACCTTTTTGCCGCCCTCCGACACTTGTCGGAAAATTGTACAGGCAGGACGGTTCTTGATTGCTGACTTATTGAAACACATCGTGATCAAATGCCAATCACCCTCAAAGCTATGCCGGTGTGGCTGAATGCAAGCATGTTTCATATCCACAGCTCAGGCGCTTGAGATTTAAGCAGCTTCATACATCCATAATTTACATGTTTTACCAAAACCTTGCAATACTTGTTAGCATACAATACAGTCAGTGGGAAAATAACATTTCAAGTTATTCTTTCCTCTCACTCCCCTGCTTTATCACAGGGACGGATCAAGTGTGAATACAAAGCTATGAAACACAATGTTCCAGTGTCAAGGGTGCATGCAAATATGAGAAAGGAATATGGTGAGTCCGAGGGGGAAAAGATAGGATTAGAATTAGGATTGCAGTGCGATGATAACCCTTA
>KN834855.1:113533-156230 GCA_000827265.1 Collybiopsis luxurians FD-317 M1
GTCGATACAGCATACTTGTCTCGGGCAGCCCATCTTTCCAATCGTAGTAGCTGCATCGAGAGGAATTTCACCTCCAATATGTACTTTTGAGCTTCCAGCTTGCAAATGTTCTGCTCTGGGAGAGAAAATCTCCTGCTTGGTTTGGGTTTCGAGACTCGTATGAGGATCCCCTGTGGTCATAGCAACTTCCGGCTCATCTGTCGCTGATTCCATCTGGGCTCTTAGTACCCATGAGCCTCCCACATCTCCATGGATTCTCTCCTTGTACTGCTTTGCTAGGCGAATATCCTCGTCTTGAGGATTTATTGCACTCATCAGCGTGTCACTGGCATTTTGCAATGCCAAACATCTCGCAGTTCTTTCTGAAAAGAATTCATTCTCCTCCTTTTGAGACTTTCCTGAGGAGGGTTTGAGTTCCCAAACCCCGTCGGCTGTTCTCACCTGGTGTTCACCCCTTTCTTCAGGTACTATTAGCAGCCTGCGGTCTAGTTCAGTGGGTGGAAGTCACCTTGACTCTTCCAGATCCTCATAACTTGGAGTAGTAGTATTTCCCATAGATCTACGATACTCTTTTGCCACCTGAGCTATTTTCTGCTGGTCCTGAAATTGACTGGTATAACTGTAACCCCCAATAAGGTCGTCTGCTCTCGTGGACTGTCCTTGTTCCACTTTATCTAATAGTGATAACGTAGGAGAGTTCAGCATTTTCCTCTCTTCATTATCCACTATTGTATTGAGTGGAAAATCGATTCAAGATTTTCGTATTGACTTGAGACGCCTCATGGTGGCCTCGTTCACCATTTCCATTCGTTTGGGATCCATAATCAGCTGAGATAGCCATAGGGCTCCCTCATATACTTCTTTTGACTGGAATATTTCATTATTTATTCCATTAGGTAGCTGGGAAGGTCGTTGCATTAGACGTTTCCGAAAATAGGCAGCTAGTACCCAGAAATTGTCCTTCGTTTCTGGGTCTCGACCATTAATAATTCGAATATAATATTGCATTGCCTTTATTAATTCAAAACGTGTGCATTGATTGATTTGAAGTAAATCAACCAATTGATGTGTTAATTCTGTCGACGGTACGACACGAACATTCTGATAGGGAGGGGACATTAAGGAACTCTCGCAGTTCCAATTCTGTGTCTCCTTCACGAATTCTTCTGTCGTTGGAGGAGCAGGTAATGGACTGCTTTGCTCCAGCGACAAGATGGTTCTTCTACCTATATCGGGGATTGGGCTCAACAATCCCTGAGCCTGTATTGCGTCGCTTTCTACTATCGGAGTAGACCGTTTTAAATTGAACAGAGACTGTGGGCCCCTTAATGAGAGTGGCCCCAACGAGTATAACTCCTGACTCGTCTCTTGTTCTGATTGTTGCAATGCAAATTTAGATTCTTCTTCTCTTGGTGTGAGAGGAAGTGGACGTCTGATATGTTCTAATGGGGAGATGACCTTGCGTCTCGCTCCTATAGATGTATATTGTGTCATTGGAGATATGCTGATATCTTCATAATAATCCTCATTCTCAGGATGAGTTGGCGTGTGGAAGGGGCGTGTTGAGCTGACTCCCACACTAAAACCTCAAGGATCTTCTGGGGAACGAGTTAATTCCGATAAATGAATTGTTTCTTGTTCCCTTCCCTTCTTGGGTGTTATTGGGGCACTTTGTATTGGCCTCATGGCTAGCCTCGAGTCAGCTCTAGCTGCCATATGATATGGCTGACCTCGCTGGGAGCGACTCAAAACATATGGTGTCGAGACCAGGTGTCCCGGAACATGAGGAGACCCATGTTCAACAGGATTTTCCAGGTCAAACGGGTTTCTATCATTATGTTCCAAAATTTCCCCCATTCTTGAGGGTATGGCACCTCTCGCAGGTGCTGATGAAACTGAGCGGTTGTCCAGTGTAGAAGCTCCATGTCGCTCCTCTCTTCTCTGGAACCTTGTAGCTCTCGCTGCTCTTTGGCATTCTTGTTCTTGACGCCGTCTTTCTTGTTCACTTACAAAACATTTCGCAGGTTCCCCAGACATCTCAGTGATGGAGAGAATGCTGTTATTTTGTTAGGACCTTTACTACCTTTGTTGTTAGAAGCTTGTAGCAGGTTCAATGAATAGAAAGTATTTTATTATACCACAGCCGAGACAGAATATGCAATGGGGAGTCACTACATATGACAGGTGAATGAGTCCTGTACGGTTTTGGTGTTGGATGTGGAGGAATGATCCTCGAGTGTCGAATAATAAATCTAGTAGCTCGGTGCAACTAGAAATAGTATATCGAAAGAACTCATTAAGACAGTATTAACAAGGGTTGACTCGGGAGGTTCATGACTTGGTGTCCGTTTTCCCTACGAGACAGAATATTCGAAAGGCTACGGCAGTTGAATAGTCTTGTTGATCAGTTCGACAAGTGAGAAGTGGAAATGCCAGTGACTCAGTGTCAGTGGGGTTTGCTCGACTTGGTGTTAAGCAGAATAATATTATAGACTAGTGAACAAGAGAACAGAAACAACACAGATCAAGATAGTTCAGGTAATAACAGCATTATCGTGAGAGATGTAGGTACAAGGCTTTTATACTCTGCAGGAAGACATGTGGTCTTGTGAATAGAAGTTTGGAATGAGCAACTGGTTAGTCCACCTCGCGAAATGTGTGTCAGATTTGGAGAGCCGAATTGATTGGTAAGACTATTATCGAGTCATGTGGTGAGTGTAGTGGTTGGAAAGAGCGGAAAAAATAGCATAGGGCATAACAGAGAGGGATAATGCCAAATTGCCCAGTCTATTGAGAGTATGTGGGTGTTCATCTCCCAGTACTGTCTTTGACAACTCTGCCAGTGGCTCTGCAATCTGCAGAGCTTCCTCAAATATGCGCATTCTAAAGTAGGTGTCAGCCAAGTTTTGCATTTTTGTGAGAGTATCAGGATGGTGCTCTCCCAAAATTTCAATTGACATTTTCACCAGTGGCTCTGAAAGCTGCAGTGCTTCATTGTATCTTCCCAAATGTGAATAAGACTTTGCTAAGTTGGATATTCTTTGCATAGTAACAGGATGCTGCTCTCCCAAGATTTGCTTTGATATGTTTACTAAAGGCTCTTCAAGGTGCCGGGCATCATTATATCTTCCTAATTTAAAGTAATCCCTGGCCAAGTTTTGTATTCTGTCAAGTGTATCAGGATGTTGCTCCCCCATTATCTCCTGTGACATTTCTACCAGCGGCTCTGAAATCTTTAGTGCTTCATTATATCTTCCTATTTCTATGTAGCTAATTGCCAAGTTACCCAGTCTATCTAGAGTATCAGGATGCTGCTCTCCCAAAATTTTCTTTGACACCTCCACTAGTATGCTTCTAATCTGCAGAGCCTCTAGAAACCTTCCAACTTGAGCATATCTATTTGCCAAATTGTTCAATCTGGCAAGAGTGTCAAGATGCTGCTCTCCTAGTACTTTCTTGGACATCTCCACCAATGGCTCATCAATTTGCAGAGCTTCATCCTTCTTCCCATTTTGGAATATTGGATTGAAAAGGTATGCATTCCAGCGAGAGTCATTGGATCCTCAATGTTACGATATCATTTTCTTTTTTCTTTTCTTCGACTTTACCACTGTTTCAGTTTCTATTATTTAATGATTGGATCACTTATTATTGACAACAGACTAACAATAAGGAAGACGTATGTATTATGATTGGAGATCATTCCATGACGCTTTTAATACTTACATTCACAAACCCTTTAACAATAACTTGTACAATAATTATTATTCTGAACAGTATAAATACTTGTAGTTTTAGTAGTTTATTCTTTAGCTTCAATCTCATCTTTCCTCCTGTATTCTCTACTTCTTCTATATACTTGTTTTGTGATTCTTGACATGACGCCTAGTAAACTTGACGCTTTACTGAGGGCCTTTGTTGCTATATCTTGGTAGTTGAGTTTACGGTTGCTGACAGAAGATTGAAGCTTGTATACACTACTCGTCACACATCTAAAACTCATTATGCATTGTGCGTTCAATGTATACTGACCCATCATTTTAACTCCTACTTTGTATCTTTGAATTGTTGTATTCTGAACTCTAACTCCTAGCCCAGTATAGCTCCTTAAATGTGGAGGTTATCAGTAAACTAGTGCAACCTGAGCGGACAGAACTGACCAGAGCAATCGAAGCCTACATTGTGAAACCTCAGGGGTCACTGGTAAACTTAGTAAATCCAAGCTACCCTGGGCAAGGAATCACTTTGTACTTTTCTTCACCAATATGTTACAAACCCATACATTCTATCTGTGTTGATATTATGTAAGCACCTAACCTTTTATTGCCTACATTTTCTCTATGTCGCCCTTGAGTGAAGGGTGGCATGCTCTTGGATTTTATTTTTCTCGACACACTATCTCCGACTATCGAAGTAGTTGCACCATTTGCTTCAACCTTTGTGTTGGCATAACTGCTTAAAAAAGGTGCGTAATGTTGAGACCGACATGCCGTGCAGTGGTAGCATATAGCATTAGTCTCTGATTTTCAGAGAGGAACTTTTGCAATGAGAGTCATAGGCCTATTCCGAGTTAGAGGTGGCTTGTTCTACTCAGCAAGCATTAGAGATAGTTGGACCGAAGTCACACCACAGACTTAAACAGTGGCAAATTCTTCAAGATTTTCTTGTTACCAAAACCCTTTACCCACTATACCTTCAGTATCCTCACATTCCTCTTCATCTCGATCATCCTCATCCTTACCTACACCATTCATCATGCCTTCACCTTCCATGCACGCTGCTCCCATTCTGACCATCCCAATTGAAGACATGGAACACTCAGAGAACGAGTGGCAATGATATGCTTTCGACCCGTCCTCTGAATTGTTCAAACAATGGATTCATAATAATTTTGGATCCCAGAACAACTTCAACAACAGCGTCTCAGGAAGAATACTGGGAGCTGTTCAATTGATGATTCAATGTACCATGCTGGGAGGTTCAGAACTGATCACTACTACCACCACATCTGCTCCAAGTGCACCCAGACAATTGGCATCACCAATCGACGCGAGGAGTTTCATGACTCCTCTGACAGGAAAGTCTTTGTTGAAGGAACCTCCAGTTTTTGACAGTAACAAGGACACATTTAAGGAATGGCAAAGGAAGCTATTTGCTTACATCCGAGACCTGAGGAACAGAATTTCCTTAGACAATGAGCATATTGATATCGTGCTCTCATATATTGAAGGACTGAAAGTTCAGGATTGGATCCAGAACTTACACAATTCTTACTACAACAAGAATCAGGAAATGTGGGGAATCACCTGGGTGTGGTTCAAACAGGTGCTCAACAATCAGTTCTTGGATAGAGCTAGAGTTGATAAAGTGCAGGAAGAATTTGAGAGAATCTGACAAAGGGCAGGAGAGAAGGCTGCAGATTTCTTTACTCAATTCGAGATTTGTGTCAACATGGCACAATACAACAAAAATGATACATTTGTTGTGAAATGATTAGAGAGAATTGTTAATCCCAAGATCATAGATCAGATCTTCGGGAGTGACCGGCAGTTACTGGTAGGATATGATGCATGGAAGGATGCAATCATTGCGATAGATGAGATGTGGGAAAGAAGATGAGAATCACAGAAGGCCTGGGGCACTTCTTGGAATAACTGGTTTACAGGTTCAGCATTCGGCAAATCGGCAAATACAGCTCAAACTCCTTGACAGACGACTCCAGTTATACCACAGACAATACTGGTTCAAGATCGACATGACAACACTGGCATAACATTCAGAGGCGCAGGTTGTCCTATGGATTTGGACAAAGCTCATTCTGAAGGATGATGCTTCTGCTGTGGTGAAAAAGGCCACTTAGTGCGTAACTGTCCTAAACCATGCCAGCAAATGGTTCAATCTATGGAAATAAATCCAGAGTCTAACGATAGGGGAATACAGAGTACTACGACTAACATCTGGCAAATGTTTTCCTCATTGAACGATGAACAGCAAACAGTGCTTGCTAAAGAATTGGGTTTTGTCTTGACTCCGCAGTAGATACAGGTTCTGTGGAGTTGGCTTTGATTATGGACAATGTTTCGAATAATTATGTAGATAGTGGTATCGTATATACAATAGATACTACTTATCAGCAATCTACTAATTTATCGTCTAAATCAAGTGAAAAGCCTGTAAGATATAAGCCATGGTCACCAGAATGGCTTAACCAAATTCTTCGTTCTACACAAATGCCGAGAGCGGTTGGATATTTGAGAGCATGGATGCTGAATCGGAGAGAACAAGAAGCAACAGATCAAACAGTACTGGCAATTTGACAAATGACTAATGATGATGCTATCATAACAATCAAAAGTCTTAAGCATAATAAGAAATTTGTCCGAGGCACAAAAGGACAGGATCTTAAGCTTAGTATTGTTGTAGAAAAAATTGAAAATGATAATCGGATTACAGCGAATGCATTACTGGACAGTGGGGCAATGGGATCTTGTGTAAACAGAGAATTCATTGAACAACATAATCTCACTGTTCAGAAACTTCCGATTAAAATGCCAGTATACAATGCAGATGGTTCTCTTGATGCCAACAGATCTATAGAAGGATTTACAGAATTATGAATGATAATCAGAGACCATACAGAAAAGATTGAGTTAGCTGTAACCAATCTTGGAAGCATGGATATATTCTTGGGTCTCGATTGGCTTCGATTTCATAATCCGACAATAGATTGGAAAGAATTGCTGATAACATTCAACCGATGTCCCAACAAATGCAGTTATAATCCTTGGTGGATCACTCCAGAAGAACAATCAATTCATCAATTGTTGGAGGGAGACAGATTGTTTATATTCAACTGGGAAGGCTATATAACAAATACTAGCCATCTTCGATCAGTAAAAATGTTGAATAATGCAGCAGATTACTATGTACAACAATTCCCTGCTGTATTCAGTAAACAAGGATTTGACTTGTTACTGGACAGACAACCATGGGATCATGCAATAGAACTGACACCTGGATCAAAACCTATAGACTGTAAAGTCTATCCTCTCAATCCGAATGAACAGAAGGCGCTAGATGAATTTCTGGAAGAGAATCTGAAATCTGGATGAATAAGACCATCTATGTCACCAATGGCTTCACTGTTCTTCTTTGTGAAGAAAAAAGATGGTAGTCTATGACCTGTTCAGGATTATCAGAAACTTAATGAGATGATGGTCAAAAATTGTTATCCTCTTCCATTAATACAGGAACTAATTGACAAGCTCAAAGGCACTAAAGTATTCTCCAAAATGGACATTAGATGGGGATACAATAACATTCAGATAAAAGAGGGAGATGAATGGAAAGCAGCTTTCAGAACTAATCAAGGACTTTTTGAACCGACAGTTATATTTTTCAGACTCACAAATTCACCAGCAACATTTCAGGCTTTCATGAATCACATATTAAAGCCTTTAATTGATGAAGGACACATTATCATATATATGGATGATATTTTGGTGTTCAATGATGACATCAAAGAACACCAAAAGATAGTCAATAAAGTACTCCAAATTCTCAAAGAAAATAAACTTTATCTTAAACCTGAGAAATGTACTTTTGAATCATCTCATGTCAATTATCTGGGAATTATTGTCGGAAATGGAACTGTTCAAATGGATCCTAAGAAAGTCGAAGCAGTAACAAAATGGCCTACTCCTGAAAAGAAATGAGATGTACAATCGTTTTTAGGTTTCTGTAACTTCTTCAGACATTTTATAAGAGGATTCAGTGAAGTTGCTTGTCCTTTGAGCTGTCTCATGGGAAATTCAGAATGGACATGGGGATCAGCAGAACAACAAGCATTTGAGACTTTAAAGTCACAAATAGCAGAAGACATTACACTACTCATTCCACAAGACAATGGAAAGTTCCAAGTAGAAGCCGATTCATCAGACTTTGCAAATGGAGCTGTTTTATCTCAACAAATAGATGGTAAATGGTGTCCTGTGGCTTTTCGATCATGATCTCTCAATGAAGTAGAATGAAATTATGAAATCTACAACAAAGAGATGATGGCCATAATGGATTCATTAGATGAATGGCGACAATATCTACTAGGAGCAGAACATACCGTGGAAATTTGGACAGATCATCAGAACCTTCAATATTTCCATAAACCACAGAAGCTTAATCATTGACAAGCATGCTGGGTAATGGAATTATGTGAATATTCTTTCAAATTGTATCATAAACCTGGGAAATCTATGGGTAAGGCTGATGCTCTGTCACAGATGACAGGTCTTGAAACGGGGGTAAATGACAATAAAGACATCGTTATGCTCAAACCTGAATTTTTTATTCAAGCATTACAATTAGGAAACCCCGAAGACAGACTACTTGATGAAATTCAAAAGAACATCCAAATGATAGAACAAACCCAGTCAGATCACTTAAACTGCATGATGTACCATTGGAACCATGGGAGACTATCAGAACAGATCTTATTGGGGAATTACCAGAAGCTGGAGGATATAATGCTATTGCTGTTTTAACAGACAAATTCACGAAATGACTTAGACTTTTTCCTACAAGTATGAGTCTTACATCAGAAGGAATGGCTAAAATATATCATGATAAAGTTTTTCTGCTTCATGGATTACCTCAGAAAATCATTCACGATAGAGGACCACAGTATCATTCTCAGTTTATGAAGGAGTTATATTGATTATTGGGTATTGAAGCAAACTATACAACGGCTTATCATCCTAGAACTAACAGACAGTCAGAATGGACAAATCAGGAGATAGAACATTATCTCCGTTTGTTTATCAATTATCATCAAAATGACTGGCATGAATGGTTACTGTTGATGGAATTTGTATACAATGATTGAGTACATTCAGCCACACATGTTACTCCCTTCTATGCTGACAATGGACAACATCCATACAAAGGAACTGCTCCTAAACTCCATTCCAATAATCCCTCAGCACAAGCATTTGCAGAACAGATGGGAAAGATAAGAGAAGAGATAGGATCTGCGCTTAAAAAAGCCGCTGAAGATATGAAGCAAAACTTTGATAAGCATCGAACTGAGTCAAAGGAATATGAAGTAGGAGATAAGGTGTGGTTAGAAGGAATCAATGTGAAGACAGATAGACCAATGAAGAAGTTGGATGATAAACAGTTTGGCCCTTTCAAAATCATCAAGAAGGTGGGAAACTCATTGTATAAATTGGATATACCAAAGTCATGGAAAAATATTCATCCGGTATTTCATGAAGAACTCCTAATGACTTATCATGAACCAGAATTTCCTGGACAACCAAAGAATACGAGACCTCCACCTGAAGAAGTGAAAGGACAAGAACCAGAGTATGAGGTGAATGAGATAGTAGATTCACAGAAAGATTGAAAAGGAAAGATATGGTATAAAGTAGATTGGAAGGGATATGGACCACATGAAAGGACCTGGGAACTGCAATCTAACATCACAAATGCAAAGAAAGCAGTACAGGATTTCCATAACAAATTTCCAACAAAACCTAGACCAACATGACAACGGCAGGTTAAAATGGAAATTCCGATGTCAAGATTTCCCAAAGAACTTCTTCGACCATTACCGGAATCTTTAATGGAACCAATATCAACTACTTTACCAACAGAAAATATGGTTGTTAGATTTGCACGAAACGGAGTTTGTACCTTAGAGAGAGGGTAATGTTACGATATCATTTTCTTTTTTCGTTTCTTCGACTTTACCACTGTTTCGGTTTCTATTATTTAATGATTGGATCACTTATTATTGACAACAGACTAACAATAAGGAAGACATATGTATTATGATCAGAGATCATTCCATGATGCTTTTAATACTTACATTCACAAACCCTTTAACAATAACTCATATAATAATTATTATTCTGAACAGTATAAATACTTGTAGTTTTAGTAGTTTATTCTTAAGCTTCAATCTCGTCTTTCCTCCTGTATTCTCTACTTCCTCTATATACTTGTTTTGTGATTCTTGACATGACGCCTAGTGAACTTGACGCTTTACTGAGGGCCTCTGTTGCTATATCTCGGTAGTTGAGTTTACAGTTGCTGACACTCCTCCCCAAATGATTCTTTTGTCATTTTCAAGAGGGACTCTGCCATCTCTAAAGCTTCAGTATTTCTTCCCAGTCTCTCCAGTGTGTTTATAACATTGATGATTTGATTTAGAGTCAGAGGGTCCATATGCCCATGTATTGCCTCTAGTTGATGCCACAATGGTTCCCATAAATCATAAGCTCTGGAATAGTACCCACATTCATACCACAAATCACCCATAACTCTATCAGTATGCTTATCTTCTGTAATCCCAAAGTGAATACAATGAGGAATTAGTGATCTTAAAAATGCAAAGTCTGCATCTTGTATGGCAATTGCTACAAGACTCTGAGATTCTAGCTGGAAGTCTCTTTGCTTGACACTCTTAATGCTGTCTCGAATCCATCAATGAACTAATGGATGCAAAGAATATGTCCCTCCCTTTTCAGTGCTGATCAGAGAATATGAGCTTATTGTCTCCACCATGTTGTCCATCCAAGTGTCATCCCACTCTAATCTTTGTGATGTTAGGCATGCTAGGACAGACTAAGCAGCCAAACTCTCTATATCTTCTTCCCATTGGAGATTATCCAATGCCCTCTGAAATATCTTTCTTGAAATCCCTTCATAGTGATAGAATGAACACAACCTTAGAAATATTTTGCACTGTTCATCCAATTTTTCCCAACTGAGATCCCAAGTAGCATAGACCGATGAAGGATACTTTTCAATGCTTTGGGGCAGACTCCTAGTCATTAGCACTTGCTGGTGCTTTTCCACTCTGTCTAGATACATATCTAAGCAGTTTTGCTGTGATATATAAGAGCCAGCATGGACAAGAGCTAGGGCAAAGTAATGCAATTTTGCTGCAATGTTAGAGGCTGTCAATTTCTGCTCTGGAGTAGCCTCATGGTCTTTAATAGCATGCTTCAAAAGTAACTGTAAGCCATCCTCTGGTTCCATGTCCTTTAACACTTTGGACTTGATGCTGATTTGTTTCAGGCTACTATTCCTTGAAGTAACAATGATATTACCATGACTAGACTGAGGCAGAATCTGATCGGAATCCTTTCATAGTGATAGCATGAACATAATCTCAGGAATGTTTTGCATTGCTCATCCAATTTTTTCCAACTAAGATCCCAAGTGGCATAGACTGACAGAGAATACTTGTCAATACTTTGGGGAAGACTCCTAGTCATTAATACTAGTTGATGCTGTTCTAATCTGTGTAGATATGATTCTAAGCAGTTTTGCTGGGATATATAAGAGCCAGCATGGACAAGAGCTAGGGCAAAGTAATGCAATTTTGCTGCAATGTCAGAGGCTGTCAATTTCTGCTCTGGAGTAGCCTCATGGCCTTTAATAGCATGCTTCAAAAGTAACTGTAAGCCATCCTCTGGTTCCATGTCCATTAACATTTTGGACTTGATGCTGATCTGTTTGAGGGTATGATTCCTCGAAGTAACAATGACATTACCATGACTAGACTGAGGCAGAAACTTCACCAAGTCAAGGTCAGGATCATCAGCATTATCATAGAGAATTATCCATTCTTCTTGATGCTGTGAAAGCCATCTAAGTCCAGCTTTCCAGTTGCTGAACTCACCGAGTCCATTTTTGAGAGCAATATCATAGTAGCATGCCTTGATGGATTCTTCAGAGTTTGCAGTAATCAGGAAGCATCCAGTAAACCTGTGAAATATAAAAGTGATTCATTGAAGAGGAGACAGTGCCATTGAGTTTAGATTCTTCGACCTTGATCTAAATGAGTTTATGAACTTCAGAGCAGTTTGAGTTTTTCCTGCTCCTCCTATTCCGTAAAGCACAAATACTTTCATTTCATGAGCTTCAGTAGAGGGAGGCTCAACAAAAAAATAGGTTTCAATATCTGCAAGAATATCCTTTCTCCCAGTAAAAAATGGAGAGACTGGACCAAGGTCGGTGATCCCTGCAGTGAATCCTTTTGATTTCTGTGAGCAAATAAAGTCTAGTATATCAAAGTGGAGGATGCTACCAGCTGGGGCAGCTGAAGCTGCAGTTTCTTTAGATCTATCTGCTTCATATACTTTGACTTGGAAAGTGGAGGATGCTCCAAAAGTCATGTGTGATGCTCCAGAAAACATAGCACCTCTGGAAAGATTTATGTTAACTTGAAGTTGTTACAATATTCAGCCTCAGTACTGACGAGTAGTGTGTAGCAGACGCCGGAACATTTTGCTCCAAACTGGATATATTTGAAATGGGACCTTGATCGTTCCTAAGGGGATGGACCACATTAGATATGATTGCATCGATTAGAATTTTTGCCACCTATCGGCCATTGGGCGAAAGCTAAACTTGGGGATCAAGCAATCAAAGAACCGCTAAGTCTTCCACTTATATATACCCGCCAGCCATCGATCCAATATGATTATCATTATGCGATCAAAGATCTATCACTTGACATTTGACTCACACGCTGCTGTATTGACTAGTGAATTGAAAGCAATCATGTATTACGCACCCCTCGATATCCAACCAATCGACCTCCTGCAAGTGCCTGACTGCTATATGATTTCCCACAAGTGTCGGAGGTGGCAGGTTTGTGCTTGCAAGATGACCCTTTGCTGCCGACTTACAGTGCTTTGCATAATTCTGCAGCCCTTCAGAATCCGCGCCATTGTTAATTTGTATTTGTGTAATGATACCCCGGCAAGAGCCGCGGCACCTCTTCCTCAACATTTCCCTCTGTAACTGCCATAATTTCTGGGAACCAGCCTGTATACTCTTGCAAACCTGCAGTCAAGACCAATATTTGCCATATTTTTCCTGGTTTGTACCCATACTGGTGAGATATGCAAGGTTTGATGGATGACCGAGTACCCCGATCACCGCATCAAGGTGCCGCGCCGTGCCATAGTTCCTCGACTCTTACCATACTTACTTGTCCCTCCAGCCTTTCATACACTGGGCCAATATAACAAACAATTATCCTGATTAGCTAGTGTCCATAAAATAGCAAATATGACATACAGATATGCTCAGTGCACTAGTGCTCTGTAGGCCACAGCTTACATGAATACAAATAATAGATTCCAGAAGGCTGCAGAATTACACAAAGCACTGTATCGCAAGCGGCAACATAGTATGGCGATCAAGTGGCGATCACTATATCCACTCACATGGGACGCAAGAGCCATGGCAGTACACCTTGTGCCGGTGCATGCTGAGCATAGCTTGACTTATGACTGAACTCAATTCACTCAGGCTCTTTTGCGTAAATAGCAAATTCACTGAACACACGGACTTGGTGGGCTCCTGGTAAGTCAATGGCAGACATTTTGAGCTATTGCAAAAACCTTTTTGATGCTATAGAGAGCATTTAACTGCCTCCTACTCAAAATAAGCAACATGACTAGGAAATCAAGTAGATACTGGATATATGCAAAGAAAAGAAAAGTTATTGAGTTCACAAGGTCATGTGCATAGAGTACTGCCGGAGTACTGCTGGAGTACTGCCTTAATGGCAGTACGAACTGTACTGCCATGGCTTTTGCATCCCGTGTCAAAGTTATGCCGTAGTGGCCAAATGCATGCACATTTAACTGAGTATATACATCCGTAAATTACACATACCAATCTCGCAATGCTTCTTACCCTACGGTTGTACTCTCCCCAAACTTAACATTCACATGTGATTCACACTCCACTTTGAAAAAATGGTAGGTGTAGGATGGGTACTAGAGGATGGTCTTCTGTTCGGCCTTGTTAAGCTTTTTTCAAAACTGAATATGAGGGCGAATAGTGGAAACAAATGTAAATGGGTTAACCCTTGCAAGCAGGTGGGTAGTAGTGAAGGAGAGTCGAGGAAAAAGCCAGTACAACAAATGAAGTGTATGCTGAAGAAGCGACAACTCACATAGCAGGAATATCAACAGTCGACCTCTGATACGAAAATTCAAATGTCTTTTTGAAAATTTGACAACCATTTGAGGGTATGCGGAGCAGAAAATACAATGAACATCAGTTTTCCTTAACAAGCCCAATGTCTCAGCATCAACTGTGTTGTGTGGGTGGGATTGTGTGAAAAGAATGTGGCGAATCCGAGAGGAAGGGAAGGATAAAATAGAAGATTGATTCATCAACGATTCGGAAATGAGCACATTCAAACAATTGGGTGGGAGAGCAGGAGGAGGTGGACAAAACGAATGCCCGATAGACGAATGTATGATATACATATAACGCACACATTGAATCCTCTTAAAATGCTGCGCATTGATCATATGCGCATAAATGTGGCTCCTTGATCAGCAGGATACATCTCTTCATATACCCTTGTCAACCCCTCAATATACTGTTTGAGTGCGGACAGATGGATGAGGATGTAATTTGGCAATACACACATCTGGATAACAAGTCAAGATCTTAGTTTTTCTTGGTCATGAGCAGAAAGTTTGGTCGGGGAGGGTGGGATGGAGGGAGAGGATATGTAGCAGGAAGTGAGGGGAAGTGTGAAGCAAAGTAATGTGAAAAACACAGAGGGAAAATCCCACAAAAAAAAGAGAAGAATGGAAATGAAACTTAGAGAATTTAGGTCTACTCTTGAGGTGCAGCCACAATGCAGCGTATGGCATCGCATGCTAACATGTGGTATCATATCGCATCGTATCATATCGTATCTGTATCAAAGTCCTCGTGAATGAAGTATACGTACCTGACCACAATTTGTCAACTTCCCCCTTATCGTCCTCTTCACTGCGAGCTCCAAATTGCATTTCAGGTCAGCAATCACAGGTGACTTGCCACCTAACTTGAAATTGAGGGGTGTGAGATGTTCGGCACCTGTAGTGTCGACAATCTGTGCCACTGTTGCATTTCCTGTATAGAAGATAAAAACGAAGGGATCAGTCAGTCAACAGTCATGAGTGAAAATGTGTAAGGGATATGAGGGCGCAGTTAAAGTATCACAGTACCCAGAACAATGGTACCAAGACACAGATAAGAAAAGTTGAAGGAAATGGAATGGAACGGAATGAGCAGGACTCAAATGTACTATGATTTCTCTTCAGCTCCCACACCTTGGTAATCTCCGGTACACCCACACCTACAACCCTTATCACAGCTTGATTGAGGTATTTCAGTAATAGTTTGTGTAGAAACCCTGCGTAATGGGAAGTGACTTTGGTGAGTTTGTCACATATGGTACACCTGGCTGCGACGGCACCTATCATAACTTGAATCTACCAAGTTTTGGATCCACGATGATAGAATAAAGCAAACTGTCATGATTAAACAGCGATGGAAACAGAGCATACAGGCAGAAGGAGGGGATCGATCCTGTTGAACAAGACCGGACGGTATCAGCGCAAAGTGAAAAATGAACAGAAACCCAAAAAAACTCACCAACTACTAATACCAAGCACCGCCCATTCGGTATAGGCACCAACTTAGGCTTTGAAGCCTTCTAAGGCTCTGGCCGATCTGGATACCCTGTACAACTCTTCTCCCTTGCCAGCTCTATTACCCTCTTTTCCAAAACAATAACCCAATTGATCTTTTGGTTGATGTCACCGATGTAGACCTCGAGGGCAGATTTACTGAGGTCAGCGTAGACGGTTGAAGCAAAGAAGGAGTAGTCTTTTTGGAGCATGCCGGCGATTTGGAGGAGTTGGTGTTGGTGCCAAGGAACGCAGAAGATATTGCGGGAGGTGAAAGCTGTGTGGATTGAGGTGTCGATCTAGATAGTAGGGTGATTAGATCCAAGAAGGAGATAGAAGAAGGAGTAGAAATAACCTTTGAAATATCCTCCAAGGGTGTATCGACCACCTGGAGGCTAAGAATGCTTCTGTGTCGTAGTAGGCATCGTGATCTTAAGTATCATTGAAAATGGGAAAGAAGTAGAGATAGGATAGGTCATTAAACCCTTATATAGAGGTGCGAGTAAAGGAGCCATAACAATCATGGTAGTGAATGATGACGGTTGAAAAAGGTGCATTTACTACACAAAGCTGTCCAGGCTGGTGATGTTTAAACACCGACAGAGTGAATTTCCTCTCTTCCTCAATCCATTTCTAATATGTTCCCCGCCTCAAACCCAGTGCCACTTGGATTTAAAAGGACAGATATATATTGGGGTAGAGTACCCGAACAAGCAGATTATTCATGAGTGAAAATAAGTAATGGTGATGCGAAGTCGGCATCAGGCGAAGTAAAGAATCAGAGCCAATGGTTAGAGCAATGGCCCACGGGCAATCTAACAATGAGAATCTTTGACATTATATTCCAGCCTGGCAAATGGCAATGGCGAAGTACAATTGGTCAAGGCTCAAGGACCAGTTCCTCCCGACTACATGCATCGACACTTCATAACTACTTCCATTAATGACTAGGATAAATATGTTTGGGCCAAGTCAACCTCTTTTAAATTGGCAGCACTTGTGTATACTCGTGTCTAATGATAACATGTGTGAATTCCACGCATGGGTATAATGGCCAAGATAGACTCCTGCCAGTGAGACAACAAAGGCCATCGGCGAGTGCAAGTTCCACTCAAGTTCTTTCTACTCTACTTCTTTTCCTCTGACCGAGGTTTAACTCATTAACTTGAGCTTTGTACCAGTACTTTTGAGCCCCACGACAACTTCCAGAAATTGGTTTTTCATCCCAGCCTTAGTCGACGCTTAAGCTTAAAAAGGTTACTATACTCCGAAAGATATTACCTACCTTTCCCTGTTATGTCTCAATCACAGCATCGGTACTACTGAGTGGCCAAGGTCTTACAAAAGTTATTATGTCCTGCGGCAAAGATCCATAAACGAATTCAAGTTGTTCACAATTTACTTTCAATACACTTTGGTAAAACAGAAAAATTTAATGGACAGCTCATATACAAAGGATCTTTGATTCTGGTTACGAGTGAAAATGATGTACATAGCATAGCGACCTACCAACTGAAAGAAAAAAGGAGAACGTAATATGGAATAGCTCACCCCAAGAAGCAATGAACAATCAGCACACACAATAAATATCGAAGTATCTCATGTCAAACCTAGGTCTAAATAAAAGGTTTACATGGCCTCCTTGACATTAGCTTGTCTTCTCGTAGAAAAAGGCAGAACATACATAGCGATACTAAGCCTGAGGCCCTGAGCTAGTGCAATTTTCAGATAGACCATGCCAAAAAGAGATCACGAATATATATATCCATATATCAAATGATCGCCATCGCTGTATTCAATTTGCTGCCAGAGAAAGTAGCTAATTGCCCCAAACAAAAAAAATCGCATAAATGGTAGGAAAGGTATTCAAGCACAAAACATTTATTCAAGAGAGAAGTTTGTATCAACTTCATACATATTCTGACACAGCTCTGCAGCTAAGAACAAATTTATCATTTTACGACAATCATTTCCTAATGTGTTTTTTGAACAGCCTAAAAATTCCCTTGAATGCTTTATGGGAAGATTTTTTAGATGCAGCAATATCTGAGGGAGGAGTGTCAGTGTCAGCTCAGATTTCCATCAAATGTTCTATTCTCCAGAGAGTATGAGGATGCTGCTCTCCTAGTGTTTGCCTGGACATCTCCACAAGTGGCTCTAAGATCTGCAGAGCTTCTTGATGTCTTCCAACTCTAGAGTATATGCCTGCTAAGGTTTCCATTGCAAAGAGAGTCAAAGGATGTTGCTCGCCTAGTAATTTCCTGCACTTCTCCAATACTGGCTCTTCAATTTCCAGAGCTTTCTCATTGTTTCCAATGTAAGAGAGGTATAATGCTAAATTGCTCAGGGTAGCGAGAGCATCTGGGTGTTCTTCTCCCCGTACTGTCTTTGACAGCTCTGCCAGTGGCTCTCCAATCTGCAGAGCTTCCTCAAATTTGCCCATTCCATAGTAGATGTTTGCCAAGTCATGCATTTTGTTGAGAGTATCGGGATGGTGCTCTCCCAAAATTTCAATTGACATTTTCACCGATGGCTCTGAAAGCTGCAGTGCTTCCTTGTATCTTTCCAAATGTGAATAAGACATGGCTAAGTTGGATATTCTGGTCATAGTAACAGGATGCGGCTCTCCCAAGATTTGCTTTGATATGTTTACTAAAGGCTCTTCAAGGTGCAGGGCATCATTATATCTTCCTAAATCAAAGTAATCCCGGGCCAAGTTATTTATTCTGTAAAGTGTATCAGGATGGTGCTCCCCCATTATCTCTTTTGACATTTCCACCAGCGGCTCTGAAATCTTCAGTGCTTCATTATATCTTCCTATCTCTTTGTAGCTAATTCACCTCCAGTTTATGCCACAGTGGTTCCCACAAATCATAAGCTCTGGAATAGTAGCCACATTCAAACCACAAATAGCCTATTGCCCAGTCAGTGTGGTAATCTCCTGTAATGTCAAAATCTGTATAGTGCAGAACTAGTGACCTTAAAAATGCAAAATCTGCACTTCCAATGGAAAGTGCTACCACACTTTGAGCTGCTAGGTGAAAGTCTCTTTGCTTGACACTGTCAATGCTGTCTCGAATCTAGTGATGAACTAATGGATGCAAAGAATATGCTATCCCTCCCTTTTCAATACTGATCAGAGAATATGAGCTTATTGTTTGAACAATGTTGTCCATCCAAATCTCATCCCACTCCATTCTTTGCAAGGTAAGATATGATAGCAAAGGGTAGCATGTCAAAGTCTCTGCATCTTCCACCCCCGAGAGATTATCCAATGCCCTCTGAAATATCTTTCTTGAAATCCCTTCATAGTGATAGAATGAACACAACCTTAGAAATATTTTGCACTGTTCATCCAATTTTTCCCAACTGAGATCCCAAGTAGCATAGACCGATGAAGGATACTTTTCAATGCTTTGGGGCAGACTCCTAGTCATTAGCACTTGCTGGTGCTTTTCCACTCTGTCTAGATATGAATCTAAGCAGTTTTGCTGTGATATATAAGAGCCAGCATGGACAAGAGCTAGGGCAAAGTAATGCAATTTTGCTGCAATGTCAGAGGCTGTCAATTTCTGCTCTGGAGTAGCCTCATGGTCTTTAATAGCATGCTTCAAAAGTAACTGTAAGCCATCCTCTGGTTCCATGTCCTTTAACACTTTGGACTTGATGCTGATTTGTTTCAGGCTACTGTTCCTTGAAGTAACAATGATATTACCATGACTAGACTGAGGCAGAAACTTCCCCAAGTTAAGGTCAGGATCATCAGCATTATCATAGAGAATTATCCATTCTTCTTGATGCTGTGAAAGCCATCTAAGTCCAGCTTCCCAGTTGCTGAACTCACCAAGTCCATTCTTGAGAGCAATATCATAGTAACTTGCCATGATGGATTCTTCAGAGTTTGCAGTAATCCATTGAGTAAACCTTTGAATGGAAAGAGTTATTCTTCCAGACATCCATTCTCATAACTTCAAACACTGCTACCTTTTTCTGAATGTATTCATGAACTTCAAAGCAGTTTGAGTCTTTCCTGCTCCTCCCATACCATAGAGCACAAATAGTTTCTTTTCCTGAGCTTCAGTAGAGGGAGACTTAACAAAGAAATAAGTTTCAAGATCTGAGAGAATATCCTTTCTCCCAGTGAAAAATGGAGAGACTAGACCAAGGTCGGTCATCCCTGCAGTGAATCCTTTTGGTCTCTGTGAGCAAATAAAGTCTAGTATATCAAAATGGAGGATGCTACCAGCTGGGGCAGCTGAAGCTGCAGTTTCTTTAGGTCTATCTGCTTCATATACGTTGACTTGAAAAGTGGAGGATGCTCCAAAAGTCATATGTGATGCTCCAGAAAACATAGCACCTCTGGAAAAATTTACGTTAACTTTAAATTGTTACAATATTCAGCCTCAGTACTGACAAGTAGTGTGTAGCAGACGGTGGAACATTTTGCTCCAAATTGGATATATTTGAAATGGGACCTTGATCATTCCTAAGGGGATGGACAACTTTAGATATGATTGCATTGATTAAAATTTTTGCCACCTATCGGCCATTGGGCGAAAGCTAAACTTGGGGATCAAACAATCAAAGAACCGCTAAGTCTTCCACTTATATATACCCGCCAGCCATCGATCCAATATGATTATCATTATGTGGTCAAAGATCTATCACTTGACATTTGACTCACACGCTGCTGTACTGACTAGTGAATTGAAAGCAATCATGTATCATGCACCCCTCAATATCCAACCAATCGACCTCCTGCAAGTGCCTGAACGCTATATGATTTCCAACAAGTATCGGAGGTGGCAGGTTTGTGCTTGCAGGACGACCCTTTGCTGCCGACTTATTGCAAGCGGCAACATAGTATGGCGATCCCCTAACCCTAAGGCAATCACTATATCCACTCAAAGTTATGCTGTAGTGGCCGAGTGCATGCACATTTAACTGAGTACATACATCTGTAAATTACACATACCAATCTCGCAATGCTTCTTACTCTACAGTCATACTCTTCCCAAACTGAACATTCAAATGTGATTCACACTCCACTTTGAAAAAATGGTAGGTGTAGGATGGGTACCAGAGGATGGTCTTCTGTTCGGCCCTGTTAAGCTTTTTTCAAAACTGAATATGAGGGCGAATAGTGGAAACAAATGTGAATGGGTTTTCCACTCGCCAGCAGGTGTGTAGTAATGAAGGAGAGTCGAGGAAAAAGCCAGTACAACAAATGAAGTGTAGGCTGAAGAAGTGACAACTCACATAGCAGGAATATCAACAGTCGACCTCTGATACGAGAAAAATTCAAATGTCTTTTTGAAAATTTGACAACCATTTGAGGGTATAGGTATGAAAGGGAAGGGAAGAGGTATGACAGAGACGGAGGCGGAGCAGAAAATACAATGAACATCAGAGTCTTCCTTAACAAGCCCAATGTCTCAGCATCAACTGTGTTGTGTGGGTGGGAATGTGTGAAAAGAATGTGGCAAATCCGAGAGGAAGGGAAGGATAAAATAGAAGATTGGTTCATGAACAATCTAGAAATGAGCATGTTCAAACAATTGGGTGGGAGAGCAGGAGGAGGATGACAAAACGAATGCATGATGAACAAATGTACAATATACATATAATGCACACATATATTCATCAACCCCTCAATATACTGCTCGAGTGCGGACGGACGGATGAGGACGTAATCTGGCAATACACAGATCTGGATAACGAGTCAAGGTTTTAGTTTTTTCGGTCATGTGCAGAACATTTGGTTGGGGATGATGGGATGGAGGGAGAGGATATGTAGCAGGAAGTGAGAGGAAGTGTGAAGCGAAGTAAAGTAAAAAAAAAAAAAACACAGGGAAGAATTCCGCAAAAAAAAAGAGAAGAATGGAACCGAAACTTGGAGAATTCAGTTCTACTCCTGAGGTGCAGCCACAGTGCAGCGTATGGTATCGCATGGTAAGGTATAATATTATATGGTATTGTATTGTATCATATCGTATCTGTATCAAGAAGGTCCTCGTGAATGAAGTATATGTACCTGTCCATATTTTGTCAACTTGCCCCTCATTGTTCTCTTCACCGCTAGCCCCAAAATGCATTCCGGGTTGACAATCTCGGGTGACTTGCCACTTAACTTGAGATTGATGGGTGGGAGATATTTGGCAGCTGCAGCATCGACGACCTGTGCCACGGTTGCATTTCCTGTATCGAGGATAAAAACAAAGGGATCAATCAATCAAACAGTTGTGAGTGAAAATATGTAAGGGATATGAGGGCGCAGTTAAAGTATCACAGTACCCAGAACAATGGTACCAGGACACACAGAGAAGAAAAGTTGAAGGAAATGGAACGGAATGGAACAAGCGGGACTTGAATGTACTATGATCTCTCTTCAACCCCTGCACCTTCGTAATCTCCGGTACACCCACACTTACAACCTTTATCACATCTTGATCGAGGTATTTCAGTAACAATTCGTGTAGACACCCTGTGTAATGCAAAGTGACTTTGGTGAGTTTGTCGCATACAGTACACCTGGCTGCAAAGGCACCTATCATAGCTTGAATCTACTAAGTTCCAGATGATGATTGAGTAGAGCAAATCATCATGATTGAACAGCGATGGAAATAGAGGATACAGATAGAATAAGGAGATAGATCCTGCTGAACAAGACTGGACAGCATCAGCACAAAACAAAAAACTGAACAGAAACCCAAAAAAACTCACCAACAACTAATACCAAGCACCAACTCCTTTGGTATAGGCGCCAACTTAGGCTTTGGCTGATCTGGATACCCCGTATAACTCATCTCTCTTGCCAACTCTATTATCCTCTTTGCGATTGATCTTTTGGTTGATGTCACCGATGTAGACCTCGAGGGCAGATTTACTGAGGCTAGCGTAGATGGGGGAAGCAAAGAAGGAGTAGTCTTCTTGGAGCATGCCGGCGATTTGGAGGTGTTGGTGTTGGCGCCAAGGAATGGAGAAGGTTTTGCGGGAGGTGAAAGTTGCATGGAGCGAAGTGTGGATCTGGATAGTAGGGTGATTAGTCACAAGAAAGGGATAGAATAAGGGGTAGAATTCCCTTTGAAATATCCTTCCAAGGGTGTATTGACCACCTGGGGGCTAAGAATGCTTCCGTGTCATTACAGCGTCGCGATATTAAGTATCATTGAAAACAGGAAAGACGTAGAGATAGGATAGGTCATTAAACCCTCATATAGAGGTGCAAGTAAAGGAGCCATCACGATCATGGTAGTGAATGACGACAGTTGAAAAAGTGCATTTACTACACAAAGCCGTCTGGGCCGGTGACGTTTAAATGCCAACGGAGTGAATTTCCATCCTCCTTGAGGATCTTTCTTCCTCAATCCACTTCCAATATGTTCCCCGCCTCAAACCCAGTGCTGCTTGGATTTAAATGGACAGATATATATTGGGATGGAGTACCTGAACAAGCAGATTATTCATGACTGAAAATAAGTAATAATGATGCAAAGTTGGCATCAGGCGAAGTAAAGTATCAGAGCCAACGGTTAGAGCAACAGCCCATGGGCAATCTAACAATGAGAATCTTCGACATTATATTCCTGTCTGGCAAATGGCAATGGCGAAGTTCACTCAGTCAAGACTCAAGGGCCAGTTCCTCCCGACTACACACATCGACACTTCATAACTACTTCCATTAACGATTAGGATAAATATGTTTGGTGCAAGTCAGCCTCTTTTAAACTTGGCAACACTTGTGTATGCTCGTGTCTAATGATAACATGTGTGAATTCCACGCATGGGTATAATGGCCAAGATAGACTCCTGCCAGTGAGACAACGACAGCCGTCAGCGAGTGCAAGTTTGACTTAGGTTCATTCTACTCTACTTCTTTTCCTCTGACCAAGGTTTAACTCATGAACTTCAGCTTTGTACCAATACTTTTGAACACCACGACAACTGCCAGAAACCGGTTTTTCATCCCGGCCTTAGTTGACACTTAAGTTTAGAAAGGTTACTACACTTCGAAAGATATTACCTACCTTTCCCTGTTATGTCTCAATCACAGCACCGGTACTACCGAGTGGCCAAGGTCTCACAAAAGTTATTATGCCCTGCAGCAAAGATCTATAAACGAATTCAAGTTGTTCACAATTTACTTTCAATATGCTTTGGTAAAACAGAAAATTTTAATGGACAGTTCATATATAAAGGATCTTCAATTCTGGTTACAAGTGAAAATGGTGTACATAGTATAGCGACCTATCGACCGAAAAATAGAAGAAAAAAAAAGAGAACATAATACGGAATCACCCACCCCAAGAAACAATGAACAATCAGTGCACACAATAAATAGCAAAGTATTGCATTCAAACCTAGGTCCTAAATACAAGGTTTGCATGGCCTCCTTTGTACTAGCCAGTCTGCTCACAGAAAAAGGTAGAACATACATACCGATACTAAGCCTGAGGCTCTGAGCTAGTGCAATTTTCAGATAGCATGCGCTAAAAAGTGATCGCGAGTATATATCTCCATATATCAAGCAACCGCCATCGCTGTATTCCATTCGCTGCCAGACAAATTAACCGATCACTACAAAAAAAAAAATCGCACAAATAATAGGAAAGGTGTTCAAGCACAAAACATTTATTGAAGAGTGAAGTTTGTATTAGCTTCATATGTATTTTGACACAGGCACTGGAGCTAATACCACAATTATCACTTTATGGAAATCATTTCCTGCTGTGTTTTTTGAACGGCCTAAAAATTCCCTTGAATGCTTTATGGAAAGATTTTTTAGGTGGAGCAGTATCTGAGGCAGGAGTGTTAATGTCAGCTTGGATTTCCATCAAATGTTCTATTGTCCAGAGAGTATGAGGATGCTGCTCTCCTAATGTTTGCCTGGACATCTCCACAAGTGGCTCTAAGATCTGCAGAGCTTCTTGATGTCTTCCAACTCTAGAGTATATGTCTGCCAAGATTTGCATTGCAATTTGAGTCGAAGGATGCTGCTCTCCCAGTAAGTTCCTGCACATCTCCAATACTGGCTCTCCAATTTGCAGAGCTTTCTCATTGTTTCCAATGTAAGAGAGGTATAATGCCAAATTGCCCAGTCTAGCAAGAGTATCTGGGTGTTCTTCTCCCAGTACTGTCTTTGACAGCTCTGCCAGTGGCTCTCCAATCTGCAGAGCTTCCTCAAATTTGCCCATTCTAAAATCGATGCTTGCCAAGACTTGCATTTGTTCGAGAGTATCAGGATGCTGCTCTCCCAAAATTTCAAGTGATACTTTCACCAGTGGCTCTGAAAGCTGCAGTGCTTCATTGTATCTTCCCAAATGTGAATAAGACATGGCTAAGTTGGATATTCTGGTCATAGTAACAGGATGCGGCTCTCCCAAGATTTGCTTTGATATGGTTACTAAAGGCTCTTGAAGGTGCAAGGCATTATTATATCTTCCTAAATTAAAGTAAGCCCCGGCCAAGTTTTGTACTCTGTAAAGTGTATCAGGATGTTGCTCCCCCATTATCTCCTTAGACATTTCCACCAGCGGCTCTGAGATTTTCAGTGCTTCATTATATCTTCCTATTTCTATGTAGCTAATTGCCAAGTCACCCAGATTATCTAGAGTATCAGGATGCTGCTCTCCCAAAATTTTCTTTGACACTTCCACTAGTGTGCTTCTAATCTGCAGAGCTTCTATATACCTTCCAACTCGAGCATATCTATTTGCCAAATTGTTCAATCCAGTGAGAGTTCCAGGATGCTGCTCTCCCAATACTTTCTTGGACATCTCCACCAATGGCTCATCAATTTGTAGAGCTTCATTCCATCTTCCCATATGCGAATATTGGTTTGATAAGGTATGCATTCCACTGAGAGTCATTGGATGCTCTTCTCCAAATGATCCTTTTGTCATTTTCAAGTAGGACTCTGCCATCTCTAACACTTCTTTATTTCTTCCTAGTCTTTCCAGAGTGTTTATAACATTAATCATTTGGTTTAGAGTCAGAGGGTCCATATTCCCATATATTGCCTCTAGTTGATGCCACAATGGTTCCCATACATCATAGGCTCTGGAAAAGTACCTACATTTAAACCACAAATAGCCTATTGCCCAGTCAGTGTGGTAATCTCCTGTAATGTCAAAATCTGTACAGTGCAGAACTAGTGACCTTAAAAATGCAAAATCTGCACTTTCAATGGAAAGTGCTACCACACTTTGAGCTGCTAGGTGAAAGTCTCTTTGCTTGACACTGTCAATGCTGTCTCGAATCCAGTGATGAACTAATGGATGCAAAGAATATGCCATTCCTCCCTTTTCAATACTGATCAGAGAATATGAGCTTATTGTTTGAACAATGTTGTCCATCCAAATCTCATCCCATTCCATTCTTTGCGAGGTAAGATATGATAGCAAAGGGTAGCGTGCTAAAGTCTCTGCATCTTCCACCCCCGAGAGATTATCCAATGCCCTCTGGAATATCTTTCTTGAAATCCCTTCATAGTGATAGAATGAACACAACCTTAGAAATATTTTGCACTGTTCATCCAATTTTTCCCAACTGAGATCCCAAGTAGCATAGACCGATGAAGGATACTTTTCAATGCTTTGGGGCAGACTCCTAGTCATTAGCACTTGCTGGTGCTTTTCCACTCTGTCTAGATATGAATCTAAGCAGTTTTGCTGTGATATATAAGAGCCATCATGGACAAGAGCTAGGGCAAAGTAATGCAATTTTGCTGCAATGTCAGAGGCTGTCAATTTCTGCTCTGGAGTAGCCTCGTGGTCTTTAATAGCATGCTTCAAAAGTAACTGTAAGCCATCCTCTGGTTCCATGTCCTTTAACACTTTGGACTTGATGCTGATTTGTTTCAGGCTACTATTCCTCGAAGTAACAATGATGTTACCATGACTAGACTGAGGCAGAAACTTCCCCAAGTCAACATCAGGATCATCAGCATTATCATAGAGAATTATCCATTCTTCTTGATGCTGTGAAAGCCATCTAAGTCCAGCTTCCCAGTTGCTGAACTCACCAAGTCCATTCTTGAGAGCAATATCATAGTAACTTGCCATGATAGATTCTTCAGAGTTTGCAGTAATTATGTAGCATTGAGTAAACCTTTGAATGGAAAGAGTTATTCTTCCAGACATCCATTCTCATAACTTCAAACACTGCTACCTTTTTCTGAATGTATTCATGAACTTCAAAGCAGTTTGAGTCTTTCCTGCTCCTCCCATGCCATAGAGCACAAATAGTTTCTTTTACCTGAGCTTCAGTAGAGGGAGACTTAACAAAGAAATAAGTTTCAAGATCTGAGAGAATATCCTTTCTCCCGGTAAAAATGGAGAGACTGAACCAAGGTTGGTCATCCCTGCAGTGAATCCTTTTGGTTTCTGTGAGCAAATAAAGTCTAGTATATCAAAATGGAGGATGCTACCAGCTGGGGCAGCTGAAGCTGCAGTTTCTTTAGGTCTATCTGCTTCATATACATTGACTTGAAAAGTGGAGGATGCTCCAAAAGTCATATGTGATGCTCCAGAAAACATAGCACCTCTAGAAAGATTTATGTTAACTTTAAATTGTTACAATATTCAGCCTCAGTACTGACAAGTAGTGTGTAGTAGACAGTGGAACATTTTGCTCCAAATTGGATATATTTGAAATGGGACCTTGATTGTTCCTAAGGGGATGGACAACATTAGATATGATATGATTATCATTATATGATCAAAGATCTTTCACTTGACATTTGACTCACATGCTGCTGTACTGACTAGTGACTTGAAAGCAATCATGTATCATACACCCCTTAATATCCAACCAATCGACCTCCTGCAAGTGTCTGAATGCTACATGATTTTCCACAAGTGTCGGAGGGTGGCAGGTTTGTGCTTGCAGGATGACCCTTTGTTGCCGACTTATTGCAAGCGGCACACATAGTATGGCGATCAGGTGGTGATCACTACATCCACTCAAAGTTATGCCATAGTGGCTGAATGCATGCACATCTAACTGAGTACATACATTTGTAAATTACACATACCAATCTTGCAATGCTTCTTACCCTACAGTCATACTCTCCCCAAACTTAACATTCACATGTGATTCACACTCCACTTTGAAAAAATGGTCAGTGTAGGATGGGTACTAGAGCATGGTCTTCTGTTCATCCCTGTTAAGCTTTTTTCAAAACTGAATATGAGGGCGATTAGTGGAAACAAATGTAAATAGGTTAACACTCGCAAGCAGGTGTGTAGTAGTGAAGGAGAGTCAAGGAAAAAGCCAGTACAACAAATGAAGTGTAGGCTGAACTCACATAGCAGGAATATCAACAGTCGACCTCTGATGCAAGAAAAATTCAAATGTCTTTTTGAAAATTTGACAACCATTTGAAGGTATAGGTATGAAAGGGAAGGGAAGAGGTATGAAAGAGACAGAGGTGGAGCAGAAAATACAATGAACATCAGAGTCTTCCTTAACAAACCTAATGTCTCAGTGTCAACTGCATTGTGTGGGTGGGAATGTGTGAAAAGAATGTGGTGAATCTGAGAGGAAGAGAAGGATAAAATAGAAGATTGATTCATGAACAGTTCAGAAACGAGCATGTTCCAACAATTGGGTGGGAGAGCAGGAGGAGGTGGACAAAATGAATGCACGATAGACAAATGTACAATATACATATAATGCACACATTGAATCCTCTTAAAATGCTGCGTATTGATCATATGCGCATAAATGTGGCTCCTCGATCAGCAGGATACATCCCTTCATATTCCCTTGTCAACCCCTCAAAATACTGCTCGATTGCAGATGGATGCATGAGGATGTAATCTGGCAATACACAGATCTGGATAATGAGTCAAGGTTTTAGTTTTTTTTGGTCAGGCGCAGAAAGTTTGGATGGGGAGGGTGGGATGGAGAGAAAGGATATGTAGCAGGAAGTGAGAGGAAGTGTGAAGCAAAGTAAAGTGAAAAAAAATACAGAGAAGAATTCCCCAAAAAAAAAGAGAGAAGAATGGAACTGAAACTTAGAGAACTCGGTTCCACTCCTGAGGTGCAGCCACAATGCAGTGTATGGTATCGCATGGTATGGTATGGTATCATACAGTATGGCATCTATGGTATGGTATGGTATCACATAATATTGGACCATATTGTTGAGAAAGGTGGTCCATAGTATGTGCTTTGACATTTCCTTCTATATAGCCCATCGGCTGACTCCAATGAGTAATCTTTTCCTCTCTCTTTATCTCTTTTCCTCTGTACAATGCACAGCCTATGGGCTAATTACTATTACCTCAATTACTTATAACCGTACTGTAGGCAACTGACACACCTCAGTTGTTCCCCTTTATGACTGAGATAATTTACTTAGTTCTACAGATTATGAGACTTGCTTGTCTCTGAAAAATCCCCAGTGAACACCCTGAGAAAAATCCGCTCTATCCTAATCAAACAAAATGTCTGCACCATCAGGCTTGGTAACTGCACTGAGATTCCCTGAAGCAAAACAACTTGTCGGGGAGGACAACTGAAGGGAGTACAAGTGAGAGGTGTTACTTGCAGTACAGTCTCGTGGCCTGAAGGGATACCTAGAAGGAACAATTAATGCACCACAGCCAATGTTGCTCATTAGTACCCAAACCCCTACAAGTATCTTCAGCAACACACCTCTTCCTGAGGAGTGGTCCTCTCACAATGCTATCATAACCAGCATCATCATCACAAACATCATCAATCCCATCGGTGAACAAAAAATTCACCTCGCTGACTCTGCTCTTTGGAAATGTGCTTATGACACTGATTCAATGATGGAGGAGCATGAATGCAAGATGCATAATTTGCTCAAAAGACTCCACAATGCTGGCAGAACATGTACTGATGAACAGTTTTGACTCATTGTTATTGCTTCACTTCCGAAGGAATGGAAACTGGATGTACACAATGTGCCAGGGACAGATAGTGAATCTGCCTTTACATTCTTGCATAATTAGATGAAGAAGAACATGACATGAAGAAAGTCAAGGCGCTAATTGCAAAAAACCCTACCGTCTATGCCTCACTTTCTCAAAATGACAGCCCATCCTCCAACAATTGGAATGATCACGGATGCTTCAATTGTGGCAAGGTTGGCCACAACAAAGCAAGCTGCTGGGTGCCTGGTGGTGGGAAGGAAGGCCAGACTCTGAAATGGTGGAGGAGCAAAGGTGACAAGCAGACCACGAATGCTGCAAAAATTGAAACTGAAGAGGACATCAGTGCAAATGCCATTGAAACCGACCCTGACTCCACAGAACTCTATGTACTTGAAGCTGATGCCCCGGAGGGTACATCTAATCCACCCCATTCATTCATCCAGATCCCTGATGACATGCACAGACAAAATGCTTCCTTTCTAGGAAGTGATGCTAGTCAGTCAGGGGGAGGAATGGAAGGTGTAGATAATGACGTACCTGTAGAAGTCTTCCCTGTCGAAAATAAAAATGAATGCTTCGTCTGTTACTTGAACTCAAAAACTCATACCTTTCTTGACCCTGGAGCCTCTGAACACTGCTGGGCTGATTGGAAAGATTTTGTGTCCTACAAAGGAGTTGAACAGTCCTATGGAAGTAGTGCCATTGCAGGAGACATGGGACATTTCAAAATCGAAGGTGTAGGCACAGTCAAGTTTGATATTCAGATTGAGGCTGGGCAAAGAATGATCTGTCTCAAAGGTGTCAAGTACATGCCAACATTTGGACACAACCTAATTTCAATATCAGCACTGGATAGACAAGGGTATAAAGGCACTTGGGGAAATGGTGTAATGTCCAATCATGGAAGGTCACAGTAAAGCAAGGATGTATGAAGTGGCGACTCTTGATTGACTCACCACAGCAGCTTTGGCGAGATCGCATGAATGTCCAGTTGACATCCTACTGTGGCACTGAAGGCTTGCGCATGTTGCTATTCCAAGGATACTCTGTATGGCAAATTGAAAACTAGTAGATGGGTTACAGATCACATCAAAAAGAGTGGTTGCAATGTGTGAAGCTTGCCTGTATGGAAAAGCAATGTGATGTCCATTCAACGAGAAAGTGACACATGAAACAGAAGTGTTGGAACACATACACCTTGACTTGTGGGGGCCTGCACAAACAAAGAGCCGAGGGGGAGCACTGTACATGATGCTGTGTACAGATGGTAGATCAGCGGTCAGGGTTCCATATTTCCTACCTGACAAATGAGCAAATACAATGCTCAAATTGTTCCACAAATACTGCATCATGGCTGAGCGACAGACAGATCATCATCTCTGCATTATCAGGATAGATGGTGGAGGCAAGTTTGACAATTTGGTTATGGAATCTTACTGCCGTGATCATGGAATCCTTATTGAAAGGGTCACACTGTATTCTTCAGCAGCTAATGGTATGGCAGAGCGCAGAAATTGAACTGTTATTGAAGGTGTATGCACTGAACTTGAAGACTCCAAGTTCCCTCCACCATTCTGGGCAGAAGCCACCAACACATTCATCTATGTCGACAATTTTGTCCCAACTGTGCAATTCCCTGATGAAGTTCCCATGGAGATATGGTCAAAGAAAAGGCAGGACATCTTGCACCTGAGACCCTTTGGTTGTGACTGCTGGGCAAAACTCCTGAGTATCCATACGGATGGTAAATTGGGAAGACAGGCAGTGAAAGGAAGACTTTTGGGCTACTTGGGAAGGAGGGGATATAGAGTATGGGTGCCAGAGCGGAGAACAATTTGTGAGTCGAGGGATGTGCATTTCAAGGAAGGTGGAGCAAAAAGGACAAGAGAGTTGGTTGATGAGTCAACCAAATTAAGGTTTGACAATGCTGTTGATCCCAAGGATGACACAATGCTGGGGAATTCAAATGAATCAGAAGACATTGCTGCATCCCCACCAACCCTGACACATTCTCCTCAGTCCATAGCACCTATCCCATCCACACCTACAGATCACCTACCTCCAGATACTCCATCATGGTCAACTACCCTGACTCCAACTCCAACCTGGACACTTTGAAAGAGTGCACAAGGCAACTTGAATGTTGATGCACTTGTTTGACACCAGATGGGGTGGAACAAGAGTACTTGAATTGACAACTCACTGTTGAAGCCAAAAACATTTGCATCCATTGTCCAAAACACTCCAACCGCATTCTGCTCTATCACCAATAATCCCTGGGCATTCGCATCAACCAATGACAGCCTTTACATACCAAAATCATACCAACAGGCAATGAAAAATTCCAGTCTCTGGATGCCAGTGATGAAAACAGAATATGAGACACTGCTGGAGAAGGGATGCTGGGACCTGGTTGCTTTACCTCTGGGAGCAAACCTTATGAAGGGGCATTGGGTATATGCCATAAAGTGGGGTCCAACCAGGGAAGTTTTGAAAAGGAAAGCATGCTGGGTAGCTCAGGGATTTACACAGGTTTATGGCCAAGACTTTGAAGAAATGTATGGCGGCATTGCATGACTAGAATCCATGTGAATCATTATTGCCATAATTGTCATTCTCAAATTGTCCTTCTTTCATATCGACATTAAAGCCGCCTTCCTGAACAGTCCCATATCACACAATGTCTACATGGAACAACTAAAAGGATTTGTGAAGAATGGACAGGAACATCTGGTGTGCAAGTTGCAGAAGTCTATCTATGGTTTGCAACAGAGATCCCATGATTGGCAGGACACTCTTGGAAGGGAGCTGGAAATGAATGGGTATCATATGTCAAAGGCCGATGCGTCAATACAATAGAGACAGGAGGACAGGAAGTATATGGTACACAGTACCTATGGCGATGACATTTATGGAGGCACAGAGGGACGCAAGGAGGTGATTGTGGAGGAGATGAGATGAAAGTTTGAATAAGGTGAAGTGAAGAATGAGATGCTCCTAGGCTGTCAGTTATTCCATGACCCACATCGGGGCTCCATTACACTCTCTCAAAAGGCATTCTTTGAATGTATGCTCAAGCACTTTGACTTACAACACACTACCCTATGCCATACTCCACTCCCCCCAAATATTCAACAAAATCTTATACCTGCTCTGAATCTGCTACCCCTCAAAGACCATGTCTTCATGGCTGATAAACTGTACTGTCCACTATTGGGATCAGTGCTGTGGGGGCAAGCTTGGTCTCACCCTGACTTGGCATTTGCCACTGGGTACCTTGCAAGATTCCAGGCAAACCCTGGATGTGAACATTGGGAATGTCTACTATGGCTGATTGGATATATCTGCAACACCCTATATTACTCCATTACCTATGCACCGCTGAAGAGCAAATTTCCCATTGCAGGGGAGGATCTCCAGCAATTGGGTTTGTTGATTCTGACCATGCAACATGTACAGATACCCAACGGTCAACCTCTGGATACATCTTTTATATGGCTGGTGCACCAATATCCTGGAGTTTGAAATGCCAGCTATTCGCAGCATTGTCATCTACAGAAGCTGAATATGTGGCACTTGCATGAGCAGCACAGCAAGGGATCTGGCTGTCAACTTTTATGCAGGAAGTTGATCTTACTCTGAAGAGCCCTGTAGGACTCTTATGCAACAACTTTGGCACTGTTTCTCTTGCTCACAATGTTCCTCTCTCTTTATCTCTTTTCCTCTGTACAATGCACAGCCTACAGGCTAATTACTATTACCTCAATTACTTATAACTGTACTGTAGGTGACTGACACACCTCAGTTGTTCCCCTTTACAACTGAGATAATTTACTTAGTTCTACACATATCATATTGTATCCATATCAAGAAGGTCCTTGTGAATGAAAATATGTACCTGACTACAATTCATCAACTTCCCTGACCTAGTCCTCTTCACTGTGAGCTCCAAATTGCATTTCGGGTCAGCAATCATGGGTGACTTGCCACCTAACTTGAGATTGAGGAGTGTGAGGTGTTTGGCAGCTGCAGCATCAACATTCTGTGCAACAATTGCAGTTCCTGTGTAGAAGATTAAACTGAAGGGATCAGTGGTCAAACAGTCGGGAGTGAGAATACATAAGGAATAGAGGGCACAGTCAAAGTATTGCAGTACCCAGAACAATGGTACCAAGACACAGATAGGAAAAGTTGAAGGAAATGGAATGGAATGAGCGGGACTCAAATGTACTATGATTTCTCTTCAACTCCCACACCTTTGTAATCTCTGGTACACCCACACCTACAACCCTTATCACAGCTTGATCGAGGTATTTCAGTAATAGTTTGTGTAGAAACCCTGAGTGACTTTGGTGAGCTTGTCGCATATGGTACACCTGGCCACAACAGCACCTATCATAACTTGAATTTACCAAGTTTTGGATCCACGATGATGGAATATAGCAAATTGTCATGATTAAACAGCAATAGAAATAGAGCATATAGATAGAATGAAGTGATAGATCCTGCTGAACAAGACCAGACAGCATCAGTGCAAAGCAAAAAGCTGAACAGAAACCCAAAAAACTCACCAACTACTAATACCAAGCACCACTCCTTCAGTATAGACACCAACTTAGGCTTTGAAGCCATTTAAGGCTCTGGCAGATCTGAATACCACATATAACTCTTCTCCCTTGCCAGCTCCATATAATAACCCTAATGATCTTCTGGTTGATGTCACCGATGTAGAGCTCGAGGGCAGATTTACTGAGGTCAGTGTAGACAGTGGAAGCAAAGAAGGAGTAGTCTTCTTGGCACATGCTGGTGATTTGGAGGAGTTGGTGTTGGTGCCAAGGAATGGAGAGCATTTCGTGGGAGGTGAAAGTTGTGTGGATTGAAGTGTGGATCTAGATATTAGGGGTGTCATTACGGCATTGCGATCTTAAGTATCATTGAAAATGGGAAAGGCGTAGAGATAGGATAGGTCATTAAACCCTTATACAGAGATGCAAGTAAAGGAGCCATAATGACTTGACACCAAATGGGCCAACACTAATGTGTGGCAGTACTCATGCCCATTTTGAGTAAAGTTTAAATCTGAATGTCAATGAATTCATCAAAATTAGACCCCATGTTTGCCTTAGTACAATTGATAGTTTGCTACTCTCAGCACTGAGTGTTGATGTATAGACAAATGATTCAAATTTTTTCAATAAGTTCTTCAACAGTTGAAAATTTACTGATACATTCTAAGTAAGCAGTACTTTTACTAGCATTCATCTTTGCAAAACCCTCAGGATTGTCCTTCTTAAACTGATCTTCTGTTCAACAACCATTCTGAACCCATCGGAAGATTGGTCCTGCAGTGTACTGTGTGAAGGAGGTTCAAAAGTCATTGGGGTGAATGGGTATGTTAGAATGGGTAATGACAGCAGAGGGAATGAGGATTGTAGAGGCATGGGGGAAGTCAATCACCAGCTTTAATTCCCATAAGATGAGCTGACCACTTCGAGTTTGGTCAAATCGGCCTAGGGCAGTGATAGCACACCACCCAATGGCCCAATTAAGGAAATCTCAGTGTTTGAAGGTCCATACCTTTCCACCAAAGTTGAATGTAGCTGCAGAGAAGACACTATCACATGGGAAGTTTTCAGGAAGGTGAAGCCTGTTATAGACAGTGTTCCAGACATGTTCATACTCTTCATGTACACAAGGGGCCCATAAGTTGAAGGCACCTGTCTGTGTTCTCAGATGGGAAAGGAGATAGGAGGAGGGAAAGGCTTACAGTCTTGATACCTTGCCATATGTTTAACAGCCTCACTTCCTACTAATGTGTTCAAGATGGAGCACATATCCTTTGGATTCAAGGACACAGGGGTTGAGTTACCCATTCCCATGGTTGTGCCAAGATTATATACAGGGAAGCTTCTGCGTGCATGATTTCCATTGGCAGCAGATATACCTAGTCCAGCATTGTTTCCCAATGCATTCATGTCATCATGAGTGTTCATCAAACCTATTGAATAGCTAGAGTCATTGGGTTGACCTGCTAAAACAGCAATGACTCATCCTAGAGAGTCTATGATAGGAGTGGGTGTGCTATAGGAATATATTATAATCTGATCTCAGATGAAAAGAGGTGGACTTACTAGCCATCCCACTTAATATGGTAGAACCCTTCAGCCAGGAGATCAGCGAGGTGGGACATTTGCTGGCACTGGAGGATGGTGCCAAGGTGTTTTGTTTGACCAGGTTTTCCAGTTTGAGCTCCTAATGCAGCATCAAGTTGAGCTGCATCGGTGTCAATCTCTAGGGCTGTGCTGGAGGAGAAAATGTGTTTGAGGGTTCTGTCAGAAGGTCTGAGGCCAGGTTGTCATTTTTTGTTGTGGCGAATTTGCTTTCTCCATCGATTGGCCTGGGACTGTGAGTCACGAAGAGAAGAGGGGTTGTAAAGGGGAGGAGGGGTGTATTTAGTAGCAAGTGCTTGGCATTTCAGACAGTGTTGTTTCTTTTGACTGAGATGGGCTTTGCATTTTAAGCCAGGAGCATTGCCTTCAGTGGAAAGGGGGTGTTCTTCATCAGAATCGCAGATTGAGGAGTTAGGAGAGCAGTGTTCTGGTTGTGACACAGTGGGAGAAGAAGTGGTTGGTTCTTGGTGGCAGGAGATTGCATTATCTGTGCCCTGGAATCAGGACAGAATTAAAGGGAGGAGAAAGGAAGAACTTACCTGACTCATGGCCCAAGTGTTGGTGTTCCAAACAGCTGCACACAGAGGCAATGCATTCATCATCAAGGCCGATGTGTTCATCACCAAGGTCAATGCATTCATCATTGAGGCTGAGGTTCTGCACACATTTTTCTTGATCTTCTAGTTGAGCTCAAAGGTAGAGTTGCGCATAGTCAAATGTGGTAGGCAATTGGAATAGTTCTACCTGGTGGTACAGTGAGCTACATAAGCAGTTTGAGGTTCAAGAATGGGGAATACCAGAATGCATTTGGAAGGCTGGTAAGGGAGCTGTTAGTAATGTGGAGGTGAGGGCAGAGAAGTTATGTGAACCTGGTTGAATAGGGTGTCCCTGAGACATGTCACTGTCTGAAAAGGGAGCAACATTTAGTAAAGGTTAGCAGTAAGAAGAACTGCCATACAGAACAAAGGAAATACCCCATTTATTTCTGGGTCTGTTGAGTCAATGTTAGAGTGGTTTGAGCAAGGCTGAGGTAGCGCCTGTTGGGGCCCATGCTATACCGCATTTTCCAGCGTCCCAAGGCATCTCCCAGGGTGGAAGTCAAACCTGAGGCCATCAAAGAAAACAGTGGGAAGCAGGGTGAACCACCAGAGCTACTTGAATGGGGGCATTGGGGTTTGTGTACCTGCAGTAGGTGGGTGGGGGGGGGAAGTGGTGGTGGTAAAGGTTGAAGTGAAAAAAGAGCTGTTGATCAATAAATGGGTTTGATCAACATGCGTGATTGATAGAACCTGTGTTTGATTGGCGCCATTTAAACTGAGGTAGAGGTAATATATGCATGGTTAATTTTAATCAAGGCAGGTACAGCGCAGTAGCAACTGGAACTGCGGGGTAGCAAGTAGTTTTGATTTTGTTCATGTGGGTAAGGAAGTGGGGGTTTTGTCAGAAATAAAATAAAATAAAATAAAATAAAATTGAAGGGGGAGAGAATTTCAATTCATTTCTGAAATTAATTTATGACTGGTGGCTGAGAGCACAGGTCCAGTAGTGAAATAAAATCCTCGATGCAAATTTTTGGTTGTGAGAGTTAGTCCCTTGCCTATACCTTCCAGGAAAAAGTAGGCAGATTCAGGGCATGTATAACATACTAAATACAGGAGGAATTAATGCTCACATATTTCAATCACACTGTAGAAAACTATTTACCATAACATGGACATAACATCAGCGCTCATCATTTTCAGTGCTTGTTATGTTCGCATTATGTGTAAATGTGAGACATTCACATGTGACCTGCCACATCCAGCCATATTGCATAGAAACAGGTATAGACAATTGATTGAGTTCACCCTGCAGACCTCCATAGCCCTGAGGCTCTTTTGCTAAGGTGTAAAACATAGATATAAATTATCTTTATATGCTAGAGTAGAAGATTACCAATTTTGGCATAGATCTGGCAATACAAAGATGGCAAAAGAAAGCAACTATACTTATTACATTCTAGAGAATGGATTGGTATCTGGAATTCCTTGCATAATGGCATGGTACTGAGCCACATATCTGGCACCTTGTGCTGAAGTCCTACAGTATGTTCAAGGACATCTAGTGGAATCAACATTTGAATAATTTGACTACTTATCAACTTCTTAAGTCATTTTGGTACCCTGTACAGGGCTCAATATGCATTTCATCAACTTAATTGGGGGCAAAAAGAGAAATTGATATCAGAGAGTGGCAAGAGAGCAGTGGAAAGAGATAGAATAATCATAAGCAAATGTGCTCGTAGATATGGCACAGTGTTACTGTTGGGTGTGTTGCTGTATTTGAACTGAACATCAATGGTCAATGGTTATTATCTCTTTGATATTTAAGCTTTGTCAACTGAACTACAAATGTTCCTTGCCCATATAAGCAGGTAATTCATCAACTTTGACATATACTTTTGTTGCTATTGTCAACACAGTATGACATTCAACATTGCCAATAGTATATTCTTCTAGTAAGTAACAGTGACATATCTATGGATTTAAGAAGAGGTTATAACAGGCTGACATGAAAAAATATATTTACACATGTGAATACTAGTAGGTGCCTATATTCCAGAAATGAGACTAACACAAGCAAGTTTGATTCTTGGTTCAATCAATCACAGCAGCATTCATCATGAGTCCATACAGGTAAGTATATATAAAACAATTTAAGTTTATGAAGCTCTTAAAGTCTCCAACCTGATGAGAGCAATACTTTAATTGTGATAGCATAGTTGAATATTGTCCTCAGAGCCTCTTTCATAATTAGTCACAGGTGGAGCAGCGGTAAAACTGTTGCTACAATTTTGGAATGAAAGAAAGCAATTGTGACCAGTTGCTGCAAGTTATCAGTGAATACAAATGGAGGTGGGATCAGCACAAGTGCATGGAGCTCATAGCAGATCCCAATGAGGCCACTTAAAACAAAGGGCAAACCAGTAGATAGGACCGTCAAGTTGCACACCTCAAGTTGCTTGTTTCAGTGAGCTATGCATCTGTAAGCTTCTTGTAAATGGTTTGCAGCAAAAGTAAAGGCTGACTGGTACTGTTTGACCAGCCCTGGTCCTCCCAGGTCCCCTGCATGGTCAGGCCATTGCAATCTTAAGGACCAGTGATAGCAGTGTAGGAGGTTACGGAGATGCCTGATTTAGTGTTGGGAGTGAGGCTAGTCTTGGCAGAAGTGCTAGGTAGGTCTTGCAATTCAAGTGTATGTTCCTGATTGATTTGATTTAAATATGTTCCATACAGCTCTTTTGCTCTCCACATGCCCAAATCTATTCACTTTCTTCCTTTTCTCATGGTTGTCTTGACCACCTAGACTGTATTAGAGGTTATGGACACTAGTTAGAAGAATAGTGGACAGTGCACACAGCACTGAAATGATCACACAGATCAAAGGGGGGGAAAAGTGCCACTAGATTGTTCATGTATGTAGGTGGCTTTATATACAAGTACACAATGTTATACGTAGTCAACCATTGGCTGGATAAAAGATAGATGAGAACATGTAACTAAGTATCATGAGAACTAGTACACAAGAATGGGTATATGTGATAGGAATCATGAGAACTGAGATGTGATGGTGAGACGAGATATAAGTACACTACTACTAAAGATAGAACAGTGTGAGATAGCAAGGGAACATAAATATAAATATAGTACAACTACAAGAAAGTGTTCCATAGATAGATATATCCAATCGTACCTTGTGAATACCTAATAATAATCCAATAGACTGCTCTCACTTCCCTGCTTGCTTCTATTATAACATACATGGCTTCACTAATGCCAGTGTTTGTGTACCCAATCTTGGCAGAAGCCCAGTACTGTATGAACTCATACCACTTGCCTCTGAATCAGTTTGTGGACAGCACAGGACCTATATCCTGGATTGGTGGGCCTGCTGGTGCTGCTTTTGTTTACTTCCCCAACTTGACTTATGTTCCATACTCTATTTGCCTATTGGGCCCAGTGTAAGAGGTAGAGGTTGATGATATGGGCAACCAATTTCTGGAAGTGGAAATGGGAGCAGAATGTTATATGGGTTCACCTCAACTCAACTTTTGTTCACAATCCTGGAAGGGTAACAAAAAACTCAGAGTCCATGCCATTTCCAAAAGCAGGTGAGAGGTTTTGCCAAAATTGATGGGAATCATTTGTTGACAAGTGGGCCCTTCCGACTTTCCATAATTTGAGGCTTTTTCTATTTTTATATCCCCAAAAACTGGCATATGACAAGGGGATGTTATCAAAGTTCTTACCCATTTCAATACTTCCTTGGTGACAAGGGCACAAGCTCCTGATAACACCAATCATACTAAGAACCTCAGTTCAATGTCCTAGAAGGATATTTAGCCCTTCTGAAGGGCACCAATTTTTATGGTGGCTTTCTATGTGTTGTAAAAGCTTGTATGAAATGGTGATCTTGTATAACAAGCAGTCTTTAATTTAATGCCCTGCCATTGGAACTGTGCCAATGCTGTTGGGCAGCAGGTACTTGTGTGTAGTATAGAAGCACAGTCCATTGATGATGTGGAAAGGTACAAATTTTCTTTTCTTGAGTTGAAATATGTAGGGAATGATACAGGGGCATACAAGTAAATATATGGAATGTCTGTACTAGTACATGGGTGTGATACACAGATAAGAGAAGTAAATGGAGCAGTCAAGTAGAAGTATCAGTTTGGTTTGAGATATGAAGGTCATTCATGGGTTGACTAAGTTTGCTGAACTGTATTGGAGAGGAGCTGGCTGGTCGCTTCATTGTGGAGTGGAAGCTGCTTGAGCTGTGAGTTGGACCAGATAGATGGTGCTGATGCACTAACTGGAAGTGGAGATGAGTCAGAATAGAGGTATTCTGGATAGGGACCCACCTTTTGGTGTTTTGATTCACAAAGAAGTAAACCTTTGAGCTCCAGTTTCAGGTCAAATAATAGCTTATTGGAATAGTTTGCAGAAGTGGCAACATGGAAAATTACTTCAACAATATCACTGCAAGCAAATTGCTGTGGAGAACAAGGCCTCGCACTAATGTACTATTCAGAGTTGGTTATGATCCAAAATATGAGCTTTTACCTCCCCAAATTGTCTGCTGCAGTAAAAGAGATCACCTTTTCCCTGGTATAAACAAGCTTGTTGCCCAGAACAGATCTGAGTACTTGATCAGGATCAATAAAAGGGTCCGGATCTAGGATATGAGATGGTTGTGCAGCTTCAATTGCTGTGAAACAATGCAAACTAAAATCCAGAGCAGGGAAAGATTGGAACTCAGTAGAGGGGAGATCTGAGAGTTTGTACTGTCTATTCTCTAGTTTCAACTGAGAGAAAACAGTGGAGTGAATAGAGTGAAGGGTTTCCAAGCATTTGGAGAATTGTTCACTGCCTATGCCAGTAATCTGAACATGGCAGCAAAGATGGAGAAGTTTAGACATGTTTGTACTATGAGAAATAGAGCATTACAAAAGCAGAGGAGTTGATAAAATCTGGACTGATGAGGTGGATACTGGCTCCAAATTCAACTTGCCCAATATGCCTTGTATCTTGAAAGAAGCAAATACTATATCTTTTTCCAGATTGTTATCAACCCAACCAAGTTTGTAATATCTTCCCTCTTTGAGTGGGATTAGACAGAATGATTGCGGAGTCTGTGATATGTATGAGTTAAGTCAGTATTTGTTTATGAATAAGTCTCTTTACCTGGCAAACCCCCAAACAGGAGAAGTCACTAGAGGTGTCTGAAGTAGCAGTTGATTGTTCAGCATGGATGTTGGAGATAATAGCATCCAGCTCAGTGTGAGCAGCTTCATAGTTGTAATGATGATCCATTAAAAAATTTATTTTACCTATGCTGCTTTATATATGTATGTATTATGATGTAATGCCACAGGTACAAATTGTGCCAATGACAGTGAGACTTTGTTTGGGTTGGGAAAATGAAGGGGTGACCTAGTTTGTAGCAGTAATGTATTGGTTAACTTCCGAAAGTTGACATCAATGCATTTTCAAACATGGCAGTTCCAAGCCAGATTTGGGAAAGTTGCAATTAAAATGTCAGATTGTTTGATATTTAGAGACTGCTGCAAGTATGAAAAATTTGATCGGATATGATTCTCAGGCAAACTGTGTTTGATACCTTTGTATTTTTTACAAATTCCACCAGTACTTTCATCCCCAGTTATATTTGGGAATGCCGTGGAAATGAATTCCTTTCTAAGTATCCAGGTGATCTACTTTGAAATTTCAAGTTCTAGAGTAGTTTTTAAATCTACCCCCAGTTAGAGGTATATTCCTTAACAGTTAATTTTTTATTCTTATGATAATGTTAATTACAGAAATGGAATAGTAAAATAGGTAAAACAATATACTGCTCTCATTGTAAGATCATCATGATTCAGTTAACTGGGCTATGATATGTAATGTGATGGTATCATGATGGTATCATTCAACTCAATGGATAAGTTCGAAATTTTCATGACATAATGCTCTTCATACAAGTATAATTGCCGCTAATAAGAGACTAGCAGGCATAATTCATGTCGGATCATAGATTCCAGTGACTCCCATCTGAGAAATCATGGGACATGTGGATAAGGTATTATTTACTTTGGATCATGCCTTAATAAATTATTTTCAGACATTGTAGATATCAGCAGGTATTAGGAACTTTAGATCATGACTCAGTAAGTTGTGATGCAACAGTGGTTCCTGCAAAGCAGAAATTATTTACTGTTGCTGCAAGGTTATCTGCTGCTGTATTACAGAGCTGGTTAGGAGTGTGTAGCACATTCACCTTGAAGATTGATTGATAAATGGCAACTGGATCATCATTTATTAGGTTATTTATGTAATTTCATAGTCTAGGAGTGGTATGACTGAAGACAGAGACACTAGGTTGTATTATTCAATCTGAATCAAGATTCTTACTTGATCAGTGAAGTGTTGATGTGATCTGTTCAATATTATTAGATGCCATTCATTTGATACAGACCAATGGTTTAGAAACCATTCCTGTTAACCTGGAAGAAAAGTTGGGCACAGTAACAGTTTGGGAATGTCATGCAATATTGCATTGAAGAAAGTTTGGGACCATGCAATTG